>BLKR01006046.1:0-66210 GCA_011170035.1 Teleogryllus occipitalis | reverse complement strand
TAACGACACTCTAGCTTCATAATGACTCGCTTTAACATAAATCTATATCGATCCAAAACTTAAGTGACGAAATGCTCTTTGAGAAACGATCCAGACCCCAAGTGACGAGTCTTGCTCCTCGTCAACCGGCGACACTCATGAACGAGATTCTAGCTTCATAAAGACCCTCTTTAACTCTACTCCATACCGATCCGAAGCCTAAGTTACTTGATACTTTCTCCCTGCAAAACGATCTAAAACCCAAGAGTTTTGCTCCCTTAAAAAAAGATTTTCAACCCGGGGACCGCCGTAAACGAGACTAGGCTACAAAAATTTAACTTTTGCAATTTTGAAAAATTCAGAGCTATCCGCGGAAATCGACCCTTTGCCACTTTTATAAGTGTATTGCACTCTGTTCCTACAAGATTTTTAAGGAAAAAAATTGAAGCCGATTTTGAGGAAATTGTGAAAATTGTCGAGGGGCTTTATGTAAAATACCTCTAAATTTTAAAGAATTGTTTTCAAAATTTCAAAGCTTCAATTACAGCCAGATGGACAGGAATTTCGTCAATTGGGAAAAGATCGTACGTGTGGTTTAAGTATTAGGTTTGTTCACATACGACAGACAGACGGACTGACAGCCAGCCAGACGGACGGACGTTTTGAAAAAAAGCCACATTATTGGTATCAGGGGACCCCAAATCATGTATTTCCGTTAAAATCTTGAAATCGATTTTCCGCATTACATAACTTTCTCTGAACAACATATATTACTCCGTATATACGTCTGTATACGAGAAAGTAAAAAGAGAAGCTTATAAACAAGTAGACCAGGCATTAAATGAACAAATTATACACAATGGGAAATCAGAAACAAAGAATACTTTCTATTTAAAAAGGAGGCACTTAGTATGAGGAATGAATGTGCTACTTTCATTTCAAAGTTGTGTTACTTTTACTGAATTCGAGACCAACATATTAATAAATAATTTAGGTTTATATTGATTTAAATTTAAGTTAATGGAAACTTAAAATAAATTAAAGAAGAAAGGAATCAATATTTAGCTTCGTTCCTAACAATAATGTCAATACTTACCAATTTTTATTCTTTCTATTATTTTAGTACAAATAGAACTATATAAAGAACATAGATCTACATAGCTCACTCAGTATATCTATCTGAAATACGCGTTTTTTAAATTATATATTTTAAATTATGGGTAAAATAAAATGTTATGTCGAATTTTATTTACCATTTATATTTTCATATTAAAACATTTTCTTCTGTAGCATAATACAATACAACAAAATTTGGCGTTATCATTAACGTCTGGTCTTTTCTAAAATTCTCCTAATTATATTCCTCGAGGCTAGAGAAAATATTCTCAGAAATATCTTTATTCCCATTGCGCTTTGACTTCGGGTTACTAGCGTAAATTGTTTCGCTAGTCATTTTCTATAATAATAATAATAATAATAATAATAATAATAATAATAATAATAATAATAATAATAATAATAATAATAATGACTTTATTTATGTGGCGAGTCTCTGGCCATCAGGCCCGCTCCTCCGCCTAACCACGTAATACATGGATAAGAATTGAAACATTAATTAAGTAGCATACAGTAGCATCAGAGATATATTTAGTAAATAAAAATAGAAAACAACTTACAGATGTCATGCCACTGGGCTCACAAACGCGACAAGAATACGTCCCAGCATTTGCCTTAAGCGGCCAGGGAAAACAAAGGAAGTGTGCATGCTCTTCAACATTGAGAAACAAAATTATATATTTAAGATAATTTTAAATACAAACAAACATTATTGACACTGGAAAACTCTAAAGGGGTGCCGGAATATAAATTCTGGGAGATATTAATTTAGCAACACGTATCAAATGTTAACAAATAATCTCAAATACATTCATGAATCATAAAAAACAATATGAGAATGCACACAACCACCCGGCCAGGACGACGGCTTAGGGCCGATTTTAGGTTTCAACATCATGTACTAAGGGAAAAGACGCATTCAGTCAGAGCCATGACAAAGTTAGACAATAATGAATTAGAAGTTAATAATAGATAACAAAAAAACTTCTAACCTTATAATAGACTTAATTTAGACTAAATATACTATTGTTAATTAAATTAAGAACTAACTTAAGAATACAAACAAAAGAAAAAAACTGTTAAAATGTCATAAAAAAATTACATTTAACTTACAATTTTGAACTCACTTAACAACTAAGTTAAGAAAATAGAAGATATGGAGAAAAAAAACTGTTTAAATGCGATATAAAATATTACTTTTACCTTACAATTTTAAACACATTTAGTACACACTTTCACGTCATACAATATCAGCTCAGAAAAAGAGTATTTAAATGTTTTTTGAATGATTGCAATGTTTTACATTTCCTAACATTTACTGAAAGGTTATTCCACTCTCAAGATGTTGCTACTAAGTAAGATTTATTGTGAAAATTAAATGTTGCTCTTAGGAATATTGCATAGCAAAGATTTTTGGAATCTTCTTGTTTTAAAATAAGAAATTTTATGAAAGAGGTAAGTAGGTACACCCGTATTTAATATTTTGTAGAAAAGGCACAAACTATGAAACTTGAGTCGGCCTTTCAAGTTTAATATATTATTTTCTTTGTAGTATCCCGATATGTGATCATACTTTCTGATATTATATTGAAACCTAACACACGTATTTTGAACTCTTTGGAGAGCGTCAGTTGTTGATTTCTTTACGATACCGATCACAATGTCACCGTAATCAAGTAGGGGGAGCAAGAGGAATTTTACTAGTAGTTCTTTGGCTTTGGGTGGAAGGTATTTGGAAGTACATTTTTTGAGTGAGTATATTGAGGCATACACTTTGCGGCAAGTGTACCGAGCATGAGGTTCCCAATTTAGGAATTTATCTTTAGTCTGACCGAGATTTTTAACTTAAGAGCAGAGAAGAAAATATTGCTCTCCAGTATGATATGGGGAATATTTAGATTTTTAAGTGTTTTATGGGACCAACAGAAGCCAATTATAATTGATTGAGATTTTAATGGATTTAGCTTAAGGCCGTTTCTCACTGACCATTCATGTAAAGAGGCTAAATCCTGATTTGTTTTACTAATTAAATGAGCCACTTCAGAAGGTTTCCCACTGACGTAGATCTGTAAGGGCCGGTTTCACCAACAGTCGAGTAAAGTGAAGAGTAGTTACTCAAGATTAAGCATTACTCCACGATAGTTACTCTCGAGTAAAATATAAGCGTTTCACCACGCTTCTGGAGGGTTATGTTACTCTAGAGTACATACCAGAGTTGTGCCGTAGACTATAATTTTACGTCTACGCGTGTTTTCTACACGTAATCCAAACGTAGTCTACATGACTTTTTTTACACGTAGACTACGTAGACAATGTAATCTATGTAGACTATTTTTTCACATCAAATAACTCAGAAAAGTTTATAATAAGTAGTAACAATAGGAGCTTGTCGAAATTAATATTAAAAATTTTATTTTCGATTCAATAAGTCAAACAAAATATACCACTCTTCCAGCTTCAATTCAACCAAAATTCCGAAATTATAAAATTAACAATCAAATATTTGTACATTTAGGTTGATTTTTACTTGGCATACTAGGGATTTTTTAAGTTAATTATTAAATCTGAACACGTTTCCAAATTAAATATTTACCATTCTCCAAGGTAAATTTTCAAATTTTTGTCTTTTTATTTAATATTATTTTTATAACGTTGCTTTCTACATATTAATCATTATAAGTTCAGTTTACCTACCCTTTTTCTTTGTATTGAAGAGGTCTGCATGTCTGACACATGCAACATCTTAAATACGTATATAATATAAACAAATGTATTTTCCTTAACTTGGTGAATAGAAACTATTTTTAAGGGTTATTTTCTCTGAAATGAAACGGAAAAAATTGGTTTCTTTGATTTCATTTTCTGAAAAAAATCCATAATATACAATTGTCCCTTTAACAATATTAAATGGTTCAGTAATCATCTGCATTGTTGTTATCCAACATTTTGTGAGTGTAATAAATATGAAGTAGTTTTGATGATCTTCCATCCATGTATTCTTCCATCCATCAATTAATAATACACTTTCTTCCTCAATTTTTTCCTTTCACAACATAACACATTCTTTATATTTGTTATCAAGTAAGGTGGTTGCTAATGCTTTACGACCATGTAAATGCTTAGCATAACCACGGCGGAAGTTTTAACAAAAATTTTGAAATTATCAGATTCTACAACACTAAAGGAATATTGCATCCAAACATTAGACTACTGAGTTTTGAATTTAATTATTTTATTTCTTCATCAGAAACCTATTATATTCCTCTGACTTTCAAAACCAAGTGGTCAAATTTTGTCAAATTATTGGCATTAAAACAGAAATTTGAGGTCAAACCATGTTAACTTCTGTGAACGGCGTATATTGTAATAACGTAGAAATAAGGTATTAAAGCAATGTAACTATTATTAGAGATATAAATGTTACCTGTGTACTCAGATAATGTAATTTGATGCGGTCGCTAATGACCTTGTAGTTGATGCGACCAAAAATAAACTAAAAAAAAACTATCAACAAAATTATCCAGTGAATTATTTTTCTTTCGCTTTTGTTTAATGGAAGAACTTTGCAACGCCGATGAAATTGAATTAGGAGTGGATTCAATGTTTGTATTAAAGTTCTCACTGTCGCAATTCGATGGAGATGAAAGGAAGGTGGCCTGGGTTGAACAACTTGAAGTGGCAGTTCCTGGCAGTCCACTGAAACTTGCATTCCTGTCTTGTCAAATACATATTCTTCAAGTACCATCTCTACCTGCTCTAAATCAATGTCTTGTATGCAAGTTTCAGAGACATTTTCACAGTTCTCATTAGAATTGTCAGTCCTTTGTGTTAGAGTAGCTGCTGGTATTTTCTGCTTGCAATTACCTCTACAAAAAAACAATAACCCCATAACATACATAATCAGATGCATGTAACCAGTATTTACTTTCAATTCTTCTTGTAAAAATGTAATGTAAATAGTAAAAGTAATACGTAATAATTTCATTCTTACCTGTGTGCTTCTAATCTAGAAGATGAAGTATTCGTAAGTTTCTTCTTGCATACATTGCAGTGAGCGTAATATTTCCCGTTTTCCTTCAACAGGATAAAATTTAACCTGTCGAAATTATTATTTGGAGTCCTTGGCATTTTAGGCGCTTTACTTTTTCTGGAAACAGAAGGAAAACAATTTCATATGCTCTATTCAGTGCTTGTAATATACATTATGCAATCAAAGCAATGTACTCACAATTCACAATAGCCACGATCGCAGTAGAAACGTGTTTCTTGTGCTGGTGTGTTCGTGTGCATCAACATGAATCGGACACGTTCCCTCCAAGTGCAGTGTCACCAACCCGGTGCTCATAGAGACCCTCAATGTCGCCAACCTTTTCGCCACTCGCAAGAGAGGCAGACTTAAGTATTTTTAATACTTCACAGGGGAAGAAGGCAAATCCAGTCACTCTTCTCACTCGCCCCATAAATATTTTTGAAGCAAAACAATATTAACTTGAAATTTTACATATGTTTGTTCATAATGGTAGTACTCCTGTGGGTGTGATCCAATCAGTATGTGGTATTTGTTTTGGATAAATTGAGTATAATTACAAAGAAATGTTGCCTTTGGGGGTCGGAGCATATCCGTCGTAGTTTCGCCCCTGCCCCACAAAAAGATAATTACCGTTGTCTACATAGATTACCTTTGTCTACGCGTTGTTTACGCGTAGACGTAGACTACGGTTCTTTACGCGTAGACGTATGGGTGTTTCCACATAAGAAAAGACCCGAAAAATTCAAGATGGCGGAGTTTCGGCACTGCCAACCTCATCGAAATAAAACGCGAAAGCACCAACGCGACTTGTTTAAATGTACGTAGTGGCCTTCAAAAATCCAGATATGCTGAAATGATTTGTTAATGTTGTTTTACGACTTATAAATCGCAACAGGCATATGGTAAAATAATTTAATTTATAATTTATATATGAAATTTATTTTTATTAATTAATTATAATATTAAATATAATACTTTTAATTAAATTACTTATAAATTTAAAAATATTTGAACTCTCAGAATTAATAAAATCTTATTGAAACTGAAGAATAAATGAAATAGTAGAATGTTATTTTATTATACAATAGGAAAAAAAGGTATAAACAGGGGATTTATAGAATAGAGATGAAATGAAATGCAAGACAAAATAATTTTAATTTTCCAACAGTACACAATGAAGTGAAATAAAACTATTCTTTACTGAACTAGAAATATTTGTATAATAATAGTTTTATGCACGTAATATCGACACATGACCACGATCAAAGCATATATAAGGAATGAACAAATCTACTGTATGAAAATGACAATGTTTGAAATTTCATGAAAATTGAATTGATCAGATATATGATTTGATATAATGCGAAGGTTCAGTAAAGAATAAACTGATGCACCATGGGTGGTCAATTTTAATGACAAATTGCAAGGAGCAGTCATTAAAATTTCTTGAACACCGATGGTCCACAGCAATTTATTTTCACAAAAATTATTGAATTTTTACAACAATTTTAAAGCCTAATGCCCCTGGGCTTACAAACATTACAAAACATCCCGGCATTTACCTTAAGCGATCGGGGAAAACCAGGGAAAACAAAGGAGTAAGTATGCTACCATATATATAAAAAAAAATTGAATAAAAAAGTGAATTAATCCTCAATTGGATTGTAAAAATATTATCATTAAAAATCAACATTAAGAAATTTGGCTGACTTTACAAATTAATAAACTACTTAAAAATTTTACATATATTGATAGCATACCCATCCTCCCGATCAGGATGACGACTGAGGGCCGATTTCTAGCATGCATACAGAAACATAAGTCAAAATAATGGAGACATTTACAATACGTAAAATAATATACATAAAACATTCCATATTTAGAAAATGAAAAATCTGGTAAACACAGCAACCCTGCAACATAGAACAATCAATGCAGTATCTATTGTCCAAACATGATAAATTCAATAAACAGACATGTTATTGTTATAAGATCAAAAATTATTCCTAGGAAATTATGTTCTTGCAATGAAAAACAAAAAAATTAAAAAAGGAGATTATCACATTTAAATAAAAAAAATTGCTACTTAACTTATATATTACTTCAAACTCCAGCAACATATGAAAAACGAAATTGTCCAGAAGAAAAGTTGGCCCAAGAATTTATGCTTCACATTACAGTATTCAATATAATATGTAACCAAAAAATATTTACCTACAAAACCAATAAAATTTACAAACATAAATAGAAATTCATTGAAAAATAACTTAAAATGATATGTTAATAACCAAAAAGTAATATAGTAAAAGTAATAAGTATTAGTAAACATTACATTTTACTCTATATCATGCCAATAAGATCATGAAATAAGTACTTACTAATTTCACTTAACAACTGATTACCATTTCAACAAAACATCTAAATAAAATGATGTATGTTCTGAACTCCATTATTGCATATCTGAAACATTTATTAATGTAATGTATGTTTCACACACATGTCAAATATTTGAAGTGCATTCATTTATATCACTTAGCATCCCTACTTAAACAGAACACACACTCAGAGGCATTGGCAGTAATGATTAATTGTATTACAGGGATAATGTAAAGGAAATTGATTAACTGTTAATTCATTGGGGTTAATTAATGTTAATGAAATGGTGCTCTTAACTAGTGTCTTTGGTTGAATTGAGAAAGCAGGAGTTCACTCAGGATCTCAACTCATTAAAACTATTAATGCACACTCACTTCTTTCTCATTGCAACTGTTCTCAAACCAAACAGACTGACTGAAGCACTGGCAGGAACAATTGACTGTAATTTAAAAATATTAATTTACAACCTGCAATTATCACAAACCCATAATCAAGTAAATTCAAGCAATACCTTTTCCGTAGCACAGTGTGACCAAAACTTGTACACAAACTAGACTTTTGTGGTTGCTTTCAGGAGGCAGCAGATTTATAATTACATGGCACATCTGTAAGATTGAATTTCATTTGTCACTAGTGTTTGACAATTACTCTACAATATTTGGGAATACTCGCTAATTTCACATTGCAACCGTTCTCGAACCAAACCGAATAACTGCTTGCACTGGCGGGAACAATTGATAATATTAATAATATTAATGTAACAACTTGCAATAACCACAATTCCATAATCGAGTTCATTCTAGCTATACCTTCTCTGCGGGCACAGTGTAACCAAATTTGTTCTTAATCTTGACTTGGTGGTTGCTTTACAGGGGGCAGGAGTTTTATAATTTGAGGCACATCTGAAATATTGAGTTACATATTTTACAAGAATATCACTTTTATTCCAAACGCTTTAATGCTTACTCACTGTTTTCACTTTTGCAACCCTACTCGATCCAAACACACAACTGAAGCACTGGCAGGAACAATTGACTGTAATGTAATAATATTAATGTAACAACTTGCAATAACCACAATTCCATAATCGAGTACATTCTAGCTATACCTTTTCTGGGCACAGTGTAACCAAATTTGTTCTTAATCTTGACTTGGTGGTTGCTTTACTGGGGCAGGAGTTTTATAATTTGAGGCACATCTGAAATATTCGTTACATATTTTACAAGAATATCACTTTTATTCCAAACGCTTTAATGCTTACTCACTGTTTTCACTTTTGCAACCCTACTCGATCCAAACACACAACTGAAGCACGGGCAGGAACAATTGTACAATTGTTAGAGAAAAGTTTACAATGTGAGTAAGCGCTGGAAGAGCATCTTTCAAAACCAATTTTAAATGCTTTGCCGTTATATCATCCGAGCCTTTTGAATTTGATTCGAGTGCCTTCACTATTTTTTCGACTTCTTGGCAGTCAACATTGTTGAAATAGAAACTGTCGTCACAGCGATGTGCATGTGATTACAGAGAGTGAAGTGCCTTTTCTTTAATAATAGGGTCTATTTTAAGTGTAGCGGAAGCAAAATAGTCATTTAGGTCATCTAGGGGAATCTCTAATGAACTTGTAGAAATTAAAGAATTAATAAAAATACAATAAAATAAATATTAAAAAATTAATATAAATAAATAAAAATTACAACTTACATTAATAAGATAAAAGAAGAGTGTTTGACCATATAAGGAATTCACAATAAATTTAAAATGTTGATTTGAATACATACTATACAAAGAATTGGTTAAAATATCGTGATAAAATTGACCTTGATAGGTAGTATGTTGAAAACGTATTTCCTATACATTATGTGATATGGTTAAAGAAAATCAATATAACATCAAATTACCATTTGAGAAACAAAACTCTCTAACTGCTCACAGAATAAATCATGGACATAAGATAGATTTTCGCAATCCAGAAATTTAAGCGATAGATCCAAACTAGGCTAGTTTTCGAATCATTGTATATTAAAATCAATTCTTCTATGAATTCTAATTTGGAATATAACAGTTTTGCCAAACGTTATGATTGTATACTAATACAATTCAGTAGATGTAACAAACGGCAAGGTGAACTCTCTTATTCTGAGGCAGTACAGCATGACATTAATTTCAATCTCCAAGGTAATTTAAATGATGCAATTTAAGCTAGTATTTGTCACTCTGTGTCAGATATCCAAGTTACTCCATGCAACATGGCAGATAATTAGTCAACTTTTTCAGCCTCAATGGTACAAAAATTTCAGATTCTGGATTTATACGTATATAATTGCAAAACATATAATTTCACAGACATCCCACTTTTGGAAAATGTTTGTTTTTTTTTTGAAGAACACTTAAGGATATTGGGACAAAGTAAATGAAATTCAGAGATTGTATTAGATAAAAGAATTGAAAAAATTATATAGATTATAACAGAATGAATAATATTTCAATAATTGACCAAGAAATAAAAATATGACTAAAACGTTCTAAAACTTTCCTCCGTCCTGGTTTTCTAATGTTTAATTGTGAAATAATTTTAGCCATGGTAGGTTTTAGATCAACATGCAAAACACGAGAGTTTTCAAGAATTCACAAGTTCCCAAAACTGAGTGTTGAACTACTTCAGGATGGCCAGCGAACCTGGAATCCTTGAAAACCGGGAAAAAACCTGAAATTTGAAACAGCTGAAGAAAACGGGGAAAAACCGGGAATTTGATTTGAAAACCTGGATTTTTCCTTATTTTCAGATGATTCCTAACATTTAGCACAAATTCCCATACGGCATCGTATTCAGTAAAGTGCAGAATTCAACTCAGTACATGAGAATGGCGAGTCTGAAAATCGAAGTACATATGTATGAGAAGCGTCACATGTTTGCTTGTGGATCGCGAAGTTCTTGACTCATGCATAACACAACTTCAAACACTACTCCTTGTGTAGGTGCAACATGAGTAGAGGTTGCCTGTGAGTTACACGTGCATGGACGAGATATTAGCGGAACAAACGTCTCACTCGCTGAATTTCGGTTATTGTCGCGCCTCCTTTTTGATTACTCGGGCGGCACCACATTGCTATTTTTCCGATCGAAACGACCATATTATCACGTCCATGTTATTCAAGGGGAATTTTAACTTCTTTTGTAGAAGAGCGCATTCGAAGCAATCTTTGCTTATAGTCTATGCGGAGTGCCAGTGCCCGAATTGACAGGGAGCACGAAGAAAATAAACATGCGATGATCTTGACGGGGATGCGCACCAGAAAATACGAGTAGAACCTACTATTTCGACTCGTCTGTCTACTGTACATGTAGAACCTAATATTTCATTCGTTGCATTGTTGTTCAAGGCAGCGCAGGTACAAGTATGAAATTAAAGTTAAAATGTTGGTATAAATTTATGGTACTCAATTGTTTCAATTCTTCTTTCATGTGAAGTATTAGAAATTATGCTAATATAATCCAAACCCAACCAATTCAAACGAAGCGCCTGTGATGCGTGCCAGCGTTTATTTTGATAGCCAGGAACAGTAGTCATTTCAAACTTTTACTATGAAACATGCCATAATTAGCAATCAAATATACTTGAAGTAAGTAATTTGTTAGATTGAAGTTAGTTGTATGACCTTCCATCAATTTACTTTCTTTTATAACAAGAGCAATCGTTTCCAAAAGCCTCATTATGTTTACGAAGCTCAGGAAATTCGAAACGCTTGACTATGTTTGATGTCAAATTTCACAAAAAGCACTCATATTTTCGAAAAATTTATCATGAACTAATTTGAAGATCTGTTTTTGATGAACACATTTCATTTAAAAATACTGTATCTTTACAATTGAAGTTATAAGACCAAAACATTTTTTCATTTTTCCAAAAAGCGAGCATATCAACCAACATAAGACCTGCACCATTCTCTTAAGCGTTCTTTACGTCATTTAAGGTCAAAATTTAATCAAAAATAATTTGGCCATTTTTTAAGAAAATATGTTTAAAAAATGTCAATGTTTGACACAATGTTTCTCAAAAAATACTCAAATTTTCAAAAAACGAACATGAAATTATGTTACGATGTTTTTGTCTTGGTGAACACATTTCACCAAGAAAACGCAGCACGTACTTTCTGCCATTAGATATGGAATTTAAATAGTTTCAATGGCCGCTCATCTATTCGTTTTCACATTTAAGACAAAGGACGAAATTTAAAATGAAATAACACAAATGTAATATAAATAATAAATATAATAATAATAATAATAATAATAATAATAATAATAATAAAAATAATAAAATGAAATATGAAATAATATACAATTTGTACCTCACGCATCACCCAATTGTGTAAATTTGGAACGGGCGATTGATGCCTAGCAATCTTTATTTTATATGTATTTCGAATAAGTTGTAAATAATTTCTAAAAGATTAATTTGTAAACGTATAACAAAAGATCCTTGTAAAACACGAACAAAAAAATATAATGATTGATTTTGTTCGTATTTCCGGGCACGTCAACTGCTATGGTCATTAGTCCCGTTAGTGTAGTGCATGTTTTTTTCTCGGGAGACGGCGGTGATCTTCCCCCGCCGGATGGCGAGATCCGGCGCCCACCTACCGTCGGCTAGTGGGGTTTCCCCCTGACCAGGACTCCCAACAGCGGGGCATCGCCCCAGCCGGGACAAACTCTAAGTTCCCGACCGATCTCTCAAAATATGTGATAGTGTAGTGCATGTTAGTGTAAGTGTGTGTGTAAGGGGAGATGATAGGAGAAGGAAGAGGGAGGAAAGATCGCGCGCGGCCCGTGGCCCGTTTGGCAAGGTACTGCTCCGGCATTCGCCTGGTGTTGATCGGAGAAACCACGGAAAACTACCGATCAGAGAAGCCGGCCGCTAGAATTCTCCTCCAGATAGCGACTGAATTCGACCTAGCTGGAAAGCTGTGTCGAACATCCTGCCGCCGTCAGGACTCGAACCTAGGACCTCCCGGTCAGAGGCGCTGCAGTGACATCAATTGATGCAAATTCATATCAATATAAACCTAAATATTGTAAGTAATATGTGGGTCTCGAATTCATTAAAAGTAACACAACATTGAAATGAAAGTAACACATTCATTCCACATACTATGTGCGTCCTTTTTAAATGGAGACTATTCTGCGTTTCCGATTTCCGAATGTGTATAGTTAGTTCATGTAATGTTCAGTCTATTTGTTTATAAGCTTCTTTTACTTTCTCGTATACATACGTATATACGGGAGTAATATACATAGTTCAGAGAATGTTATGTAATGCTGCGGAAAATCGATTTCAAGATTTCAACTGAAATACACGTTTCGGGGTCCCCTAACAACGAAACTAATTTTGTAAACTTCCGTCCGTCCGTCCGTCCGTCCGTCCGTCCGTCCGCCTGCATGCCTGCCTTTCTGTCTGTGTGTCTGTCTATCCGTCCGTCTGTCCGTTGGCCTCTCTGTCCGTCTGTGAACACTACTAGTGCCTAAAGCACACGTAGGATCGTTTAAAAATTGAATAAACCCCTGTCCATCTGGCTCTAGTTGAAGATTTTGAGATTTTGGAAAACATTCTTTAAAATTTGGAGTACTTTACATGAAGCCCTAGAAACATTTTCAAAATTTTTGCAAAAACTACTCCAAATTTTTTCTTTTAGTTTCTTGTAAATGTAGAGTAAAATACACCTATAAACATGGCATAAATCCGATTTTCACCGTTACCTCTGAATTTTTTAAAATTGCCAAAATTTGAATTTTTCCCGACAACTACAAAATTGAAGACAGAGATTTTTGCTTCGCATGCAATTTGTTGTCCATAAACAGTTATTTCATAACGGTCATGTCAATGTTTTAAAAACATGGTAGTTTTCGTGCAATATTTGCAATGTTAAAAAATTACAAAAACAAAATTTCCTCAAAAACGGCTCAAAATTTTTTCTTTAAAATTTTGTACGGTTAGTGCCTAAAACCCTATACGATAAGATAAACTCCATACTGCTCTATTCTTTTTTTAATTACAAAAATGTAATTTTTTGACTTGTCTCTCACGTCGGTATTACTTATTTTAGAGGCAATTTCTTTATTAATTTATTATATTTTATGAACATGCCTTTCAAATAATGTAAAAATAAAGTTCATTTTGGCGTACTTTTTCGATTTAAAAAGTACACAAATGTAATTTTTAAATATACCTCACGCCGTTAATACTTACATTTCAAAAGATTTGTATACATTATTACATTTGTAAGCAAAACGCTTCAAATGACTTCAAACGAAGTTTTTCGAAAACTCAATAGATTCTTGTGAAAAGAGCTTCAAATTTTGCATTTACAGTAAAGCTTAACGCCATTTTCTTGTACCAAATTTTACAATGAAAATTGCAGAACTGTTCATCCCAGTAGACAAATAAAAACCAATTTAAAAGACTTAGGGCCGGTTGTACGAACGGAGGATAAAACTATGGATAGTAATCCGGGTATTGCTTAACCCTGGGTTAAATGGAGCGACCAGTTGTACGAATCTTTACGTCACCGGTGCGTTATGTACCCATCGAATAAGCTGAATGAAAGTTTGTTGGCAAAAGTGGCGATTGTCATTTGTCGAAGTAAAAGCTTTATTTTCCCTGACGTGTTTTATGTGTTTTTAAAAAGCCGTACCGGCATATTCGTAATAGTTCGAAATTCTGCGAAGGTGAAACGGATTGATACTTGGATTGCATTGGTTTGTTGCTGTTTTCGCAGTGTTTAGTTTTCACATCGTTATAAATTATTGTTATTATTCGTTATTGTTATTCATATCGTTATAAATTATTAATATTCGTTATTGTTATATCGTTATAAATTGTTGTTATTAATAATCATTATTTCATTATTTTGAGAATGAGCGATTCTAAACGAATTCGAACTCAAAAATACACCAGGGAAGATACGATGAGACTTGTGGACTTGGTGTACACGTTTCGACACGTCATTGAAAATTAAATCACCGATGCCGCAACGTCAAACGAGAAGGTGAGATTAGTAAATTATTATTGATATATTAAAATAAGATTATTGATTTACCTATATTGGCGAAACGGTGACATTTTACATTTTGAATTTTACACATAGTCATTATACATCACAATTTTATATTTTGCAGGACAAAGCATGGAAAACAATTGCATTTAAATTCAATTCAGAAACAACTGTTCCGAGATCTCCCGGGCAGTTGAAATCAAAGTTTCTCTCAAAAAAGAAACAAGGAAGTATGCTGTTCGGTTGAGGCAAGAAAGATTGCGAACTGGTGGGGAGCCGGCAACCGAGAAGCATAGCATTTTGCATGAAAAAGTGTTAAGCTTAATCAAATTGTCTGCCGAAGGGCTTGATAGCAATTTTGATTCGGACAGAACATTGGCTGATGAATTACTGAATTATCAGCCTATTGCTATTGGATTTCAAGACATCGACCCTGCTATTCTTCAAAACATAAGTGTTGTGGCTGGTCCAAGTGCAGGGGCCGAACCAAGTGCAGTGGCCAGTTCATCTGCAGTAGCTGAACCAACTGCAGTGGTCACACCAAGTGCAGAGGCCCATCCGAGCGTCGTGCCGGGCCCAAGCACACAAGACGAGAATTGAGTGTATTTTCTAGTTGGGGAAAATACACTCCTCAAATGCTGAGGAAACGTAAGCATCCTGCTTTACAAGTGCATAATGTAACTGCAGAGGATCTGTCAGACACAAGTCATGGATCCGAGCAGGAGGTAAATCAGTCTGTAATAAATGCTAAATATGGCAAACGCAGAAGAATTCCAGAGGTGAAAAATACTGAAACACCACTATCTGCAAGAGGAAGAAGAATGGAGTCTTGGCTCAAAGCTAAACGGACCTAATTGAGCAGACTAAAGTTTTGTTGCTAAAAGAGCATGAAGAGGAGCAAAGAAGGAAGGAGTTGTTTGAGCTCCAAAAAAGGGACTTACAACTATCTATCAAAATTAAGGAAGAGCAGCTGAAAAAAATGTAGTAAAAATAAATAAAGCCATATTTAGAAGAAATGTGTTTATTTATTTATTATTCCTGGAAGATTATTTGTTTGGGCTTCACTTTAAGGTATTGCTCAAAATTGTAAATGCCTTTTGATATTTTAATTAATATAATTTCAAAACTAATGGTTGTATCCCTAGTATGCTCAGGATTTATTTGTTATCAATGTGAATATTTTATAGTTTATTTTATTTTGTCATGGTAATTGAACTGAAAAGTTTGCCCTTTCATAAGTACAAAATTATAAAATAGATTTTGGTAACGGTTTTGCAAAACAAAAAATTGAACTGCCAATAATTTTTAACAAGCCTTGTTATTACTTATGATATTACTAGAATTAATGCTAATGAAACATTAAAAATAAATATTCAAGCATTTCAATATTTTGCACAAATTGACAATACTCCTCTGCAGAATCAACAATTAGGGTGGGTCAACAATTATTCAGCATGTGCAAATATGCAATGAATCATTAATTCACTCACAAAATTAAGTAACATTTAGTGATTATTTTCAGAAATTCATCATCTTGTTGAGAATATTTTATGTCTCTCATTAACTGAAAAAATTCTAACACTAAAAACTTATTCTTTTCAATTTTCCTGACTTATAACCTTGAAACATTAAAGCCAGTGAACTGTTCGCATACTATTACAAATAACAAAGATTACTGAGATTTACTTATATCAACAGACTTTCAAAATATTGCTCAAAAGTGTTTCTAGCTTGTTGATTTTGAATGTTTTCATTTTGTTGGATTTGTCGCTCAGCTGCAATGGTTTCCTCAACTAATCTTGTTACTTGATCATCAGTTGGAGGTTCTTCTTCTTTTCTGTCAATTGCCAAGTTATGCAAAACAGCACATGGAACAATGACAGCTTCGAGTCTGTCGTTTGTTAATCTTAATGTATTAACCAGAACAGGAACACGTCTTTTCCACACACCATAGCTCCTTTCAACAACGTTTCTTGTTCTTGCATGTGACTCATTATAAAGATTTGGGGCTCTTGTCTGTGGATTTGCAAAGGGTGTCAGTAAGTAACTGGTCAAGGCATATCCAGAATCTCCCACTAAAATCAAATTGTTCATATGGCCTAACTCAAATATTGCTTTCAGCGATGAGTTATTAAAAATAGTTTGGTCATGCACTGCTCCTGGCCAGCGAGCAACAATATTCTGAATTTTCAGATCTGCACTGCACACAGTTTGTACGTTCAACGAGAATGTGCCATCTCTCCCTCTGTAATCTTCTGAACTGTCTCCACCTGAGCATTTTATTTTAATATGGGTGCAGTCAATAGCACCAATTACTCTTGAGAATGCCGCTTTCTCGTAAAACCCTTGTTGGAACCGATTC
Organism: Teleogryllus occipitalis; assembly: GCA_011170035.1. Lineage (NCBI taxonomy): Eukaryota > Metazoa > Arthropoda > Insecta > Orthoptera > Gryllidae > Teleogryllus > Teleogryllus occipitalis. The sequence goes on along the minus strand of BLKR01006046.1, from coordinate 49,294 downwards.
CTTTCCAGTGCACTTTTGGGAAAGTATATAAATGTTGGGGCTAATTTGGCTATTGACTGACTAGTTTTTTTAATTATCCTACTTGCGGTACTTTTATCAAGCCCACAAAAATCTCCAATGCAAATTACAAATGCTCCAGTAGCATAATACCTTAATGTCAGGAGGAGCTGGATTATAGGAGGTACAGACTGATTCCCGTAAGACAAACATCACCTTTACGTAACATTTTTATACTGCACCAAGCCGAACATAGTTCCAAATATAATAAGCTATAGAACATATTTTAAACAAAAACTAATATTTCGTGGACTTACCGGTTTGTATTGTGTTCGATGTCGTCATTTATAAGCATTAATAGTTCAAGAACAGTTTGCTTTTTTAACCTGAATCTTGCAAAAAAATCGAAATCGTCGTATTCATTCAGCAAGTCTGGCCTTCTCCGTACTCTCCTCAACTTTCGACTTTTTAAATACATTTGGAGTATTTCTTCTTCACTCTCGTCAGAAAACAAATACTCCAAAATTTCGATCATTTCAGCCTGAAATACTACAGATTTTGCAGGCAAAATGAGGTGTAAAGGTTAACATCTTGTAACTGCGTGCGAGATCACGGGGTAACTTAACACCTTGTTATCTCTCAGTCAACCCCTGGTTAACCCGTATCCCGTGTTCGTACAACTGATTTAAGCGCTAACAGCGTGATAAAATTTATCCAGAGTTTATTCTGTGTTCGTATAACTGGCCCTAACAGGGCAAAAAAACTCACAAATTCCACACCAAAAAACACGCAATTAACGCCGAAACACTGAGAAAATGTATCAAGAAACGTTCGATTTGTTTATGAAAAATTGAATTTTTGTAATTTCTTAATACGAAGAGCCAATATGAATTTCTTTCTGATAAGTTCAAAACGGAGGAAGAAGTAATAGATATTGTGACGTACTGGGAATAAATAACTCAGACGACTGTTTCAAAAAGAAATATATAACCACATTTACACAATAATTTACAAAATAAAAACCTGCGGCAACCTTTCCAATCCCTTAGCCGCGAAACCCCCTGACCGTCCCTAGGCCCAGCCCAGTCCCACTGCTTTAAAGCAGGCTAGCAACGCGTGGTGCGAAGCTGTCGGACAGTGTCCCTTAACTATAGTTACAACATGGCCTGACGCCAAACCGGTTTTTGCCTCGAAGACCGCGTGCTAGGATAGTACCTGAGATATCACTCGGCCTTTCGACCCTCTACATATCCCCCGTGGGCTCAGTTGATGCAGCCTTAAGGCTAAATGTACCGACTCTAGTTCAATTTGTCGCCACCACGAGGCAGCACTTAATAAGCAAAATATACTAGACCGATAACGTCTGAAAAAATTGTCCGATTTTCAATCTCTAAACGGCAGTGGACTCCTTTTTAACCTTTTCAGCGCTAATGCCGGATATATCCGGCGCAAGACTTTTGTGCCACCAGTGCTAATACTGGATATATCCGGCGCGGGTCGGTCGTGCCATGAGCGCTAATGCCGGATATTTCCGGCGCGCGATGTTTCGTCTGCTTTCTGATTTTATTCCTAGGGGGCAGTACAAGCTATTGGCTTGGCACGACATCTACAGCTTCCTAAAAGTACTAAGTAGCTGTAGTATTTTTTTCTGACCAATAGAGGGAGCATAAGGAGTGTTTAAGCCGAATTCATCTGCCCGTCGTGCGCGGCGGAGGCCGGCGGCCGGCCGGCGTTGACTGACAAAGGGAGTCGCTCGGTACTTGGACCGCGCGCAGGTCAAAACATGCGAAATTATATGGCTCCAGCACCCTCCACCAAGGAGGGTGCTGGGGCAATAAAATTCTCTGTGCAAAATCTACCCATCCTGGTTTTTGTGCCTCACTTTGTGTTGAGATTTCTTGCTGTGCGTTCGCGTTTTTCTGAAGTATTATTACATTCGACTTGGGCTTTGATTTTGGTTGCATTCTCTGGATTTCTGTTATTTTCTTATTTCACCTATATATTGCACCGAACCCGGTCTCCCAAACCTACCTGTGCTTACCTGGGCTCGTGTGGCCGGCTAGCTCAGGAAGCATGTAGATTAAAGAAGTATGGATGGTAGACGGATTAGCTACGTGATGAGTTAAAAAAATTATTTAGAACAAATGGACTTTAATGAAAGACTTAAATTTTTAGCATACAAAAATCAAGGTCTGAGTAATTACTTCTATTTTTATGCTATAAAACTAATACATTACAGGGAACTTAATATTGTAAGGAAGTCGCCAATGCGCGGCGAGCACTTCCCGGATAAGAGTTTCTTTCATAAACAAGCGTTGCGCCTGAAGGGCGTACTGAAGATTTTGCCGCAGCTCGACAATCAAAACACAGTCACCGTTTGCAGGCAGGTCCGCTGGGGTGGGCAACCTTCACAGGTCGCCGAACCTCACACCAGGCGGCGTGTCCCGTGGGTGCAGGGGAAGCCTTTGACTCGCGCGTCGGCGGCGGCGGTTGCGGTGGCGCAATGTGACCACGGCGACGGCGGCAGCGGCGAAGGCGGTGGTGCAGTGATGGTGACGATGAAAGCGACGGCAGCTCAAGACTCAGGTGTCCAGCAGCGCGATAATAATCGTCACGTCAATTGTGACGGGCGACGCGGGCGTGATCGGCAGAGATCAAAAGAGAGATATACTCGACAAATGAGCAACCGGAGGAACTACTCGTCCTCAATTTAAAGCAAAGGGACACGGCCCTTCTCCGGCTCTACTGCTCTGCGAGCTGAGCGCACCTCAGCGCTCACCTCTCCTACTCTTCTGATCCGCCTACTGGGATCTCTCCCACCGTTCTGATCCGCCTACTCGGCGCATGCCAGCGCTCACAAGCCTTTTCTCCCCCCAGTTTCCCAAATGTTCTAGAAGTTTCCGAAAATTTTACTAAAACGTGCTTCTATTGGCGAAAGGTTCCTACGTCTTAACTAAATTTGGTCCAATAATCTCTTGTGTCTTGTCGGTGTGTCGAGCGGAATTTTCCATGATGCGCTCTCACTCGCACACTTTTGGTAAATAAACGTAGGTGGTCTCTCCCGGAGGTTCCAAACTGCGCAGCCCCCCTTCCCAGCTAGATCCCCAGGGATAGACCCGCGTCGGCGTTGGCGAAAACAAACACAGTCCCCCCTCGTTTGCTTGGCGCCGAGGGGTCGCGGCGAGCACTGTGCGGAACGAATTAGCCGCCCGACGGCTCAGAAAAGACGCAAAAGGCGCCAGCTCGTGATTACGCAACACTTTGTTTACGATTAGCCGGGGTATAATATTCGGTATCGTTACAATATTTGAACTTTGGCTTCTCTTTTGGACACGATTTTTGACACTGAATTCTGCATTAGGGCTTATTATATAATATTTTATCTCGACTTTCGGCTTTGTATTTCGGCGTTTTGATTTACGGATATTGGATCATGGCAAAACGTGGTGTGTTCACGGAGCAAGAGTTGACTGATTTTCTCACCCACAGCAGTAGTGAGGGTCTGTCCGATTTGATTTTTTCGGATTCTGAAGAAGAAAATGAAGTAGCTTCGGCCCAGCAGTCTACATCAAGTGATATCTCACATTCTACTTCTGCAACTCGCCTTGTTCTGGAGAGTTCGTCGGACTCCGAAGAGAATGAGAGCGAGAGTGAGGATGAACCTCCTACGAAGATGTCAAAGGGCACCGGTAAGATAACTTGGTCTTCTCAAGAATTCAAACCTTTTGTGCATCCGTTTATTGAAACGAATCCCGGTAATAGGAGTGGCCTAGACGCCGGGAGTTCAATTCTCAGTTCGTTTCTTCTCTTTTTTCGGAAAGTTCTCTTCTTTTTTCGGAAGGTTCTCGTCGAGTTATATTAGGCGCCGCTGAGGAACAGTGCAATGATTGTTGTTTTGGGGTTCTAGTGTGCAGTGATATGTAATTTGTTGTTGTTTTTATTCGACCATGTATAGTAATGGGAATCGTTGCGTGGCGTCTGTATAAAGATTGGTAGAATGTGATATCTTTCGCACATCATTTCACTACTTGAGGGTACCGTATTGTGGTTACATTTTATTTAGTGCTCGCGTATGAGAATTGCTGGGTGAGGATAGAAGAGGTTAAGTGTGTTTTATGCAGTGTGTGATGAGTCGCTCAGTGTTCTTATTACAATATTTATTTATTTATTTATTTATTTATTTATTTATTTATTTATTTATTTATTTATTTATTTATTTATTTATTTATTTATTTATTTATTTATTTATTTATTTATTTATTTATTTATTTATTTATTTATTTATTTATTTATTTATTTATTTATTTATTTTATTATTGTTTTTTCGGAACTTTTGGGCACAGCTACAGGATATCGTTGTTTATTTCGTGTCTTGTACATGGAAATCATTTGTTTTCATATGTAATAGTAAAGAATGAAAATCATTGCGTGGAGTGCAATGTATTCGCTGCAGTGAATGCCTACACGTGATATCCTCAGTGATTCTTTTTTTGTTCACTCAGCTCTTGTTGCAGGTATTTCTTGGATTTTTATTCGGGTTATGTTAGGCTGCGCTGTGAAAAAGTATGGTGACTTCCGTGGTTTATTGATTGTTTAAATAGTGTAAAGAAATTTAATAATTTTAGTGCGAAAGAAAACAGTGATAAACATTGTGGCGAGTAGTGCAGGCAGTGAAGTATGTAGCATACACCGTAATGTATGCTAGTTTTTGTGGGAGGTGTGTACTTGCTGCTCTGCTGTTGGTGGGCAGTGATTTGAGAGAAATGCTGTTCATACTTGAATTCGACAATACCCCCTGCTTTCACGAGTCAATAGTTCAGTAAGCAAATGATTGTCTCCTCTGTCATAGATCATGCTAGTCTAATAAATTTTGACTTTTATACGAGTTCAGAAGTGAGTAAAATTTACAGTGAATAATTGTAAAAATGGTTGGTAAACAATGTGTGGTGTACGCAGTGCAAAGATTCAAGACATTTTCAGTTGTCGCCTCTCACACTGATCATTTTGCATAATCTAGTATTTTTAGGATACTTGATGGCGAGCACTGTAGGCGGTAGGGCGAACATATTCATATCTTTGTGAACATGTGTTACTTTCGTGTGAAATATTTCATTAGGTGGGCTACAGTGAGACGTGCAAATACCATTATTGGGGGTGAACCAAAGTGTATAGATTGTTTAAAGTTAGTCTATTTACAACACTTTCAAAGGGCCGCCTACACCGATTTCGTCGTTTGTAAGCTCTGCCATTTCGAAAGAATTCTAGAGGTTACACGCAAGGCATGGGCAAAGGGAAATGTTTCTAAGTACAAAGCAGCTAAAAATGTGTATCACTGTCTGTCACATGTATTTGTTGCAGCAGATCTGTAGCCGCTGCTGAGGAAGTGAGCACTGACGCGTCTGTGAGATCAAGAATATGCAGTTCAGTCACAGATGACAAAAAAATAAAAATAAATAAGGATTGAAATAGACCTTTTACTGATCCTTTTCCCCTTACATCAAAATCAAGTGGTTTCTCTCATATTTTCGCAGCCGCCGCCGTCTCCGAGTCGCCTGCCAGAGCGCTGAAACCAGGTACAATGTAATGCATGCCATCCGTATGTAAGAAAGTGAAGATGTGAATAATAGTTCTAATTGCAAGTGAAGTATTATTACGCCTCATTTGTAGGTTAGGGCATTCTTGGCGAGTTCGTCGTCAAGCGTTTACAGCAACAGGAAAGCTAGGTTATGAAAATAAGTGAGATATTCCGACTGGTTGTAGGTTATTCATGTGATTTTTTACAAGAATCCGAGGCTAGGAAGTTAACTTATGAAAGGACAGATCTTTTAAACGAGATGCAATGAAATCAGCTTTCTAATGATTTCTTATTGCGGCAGTTTGTGGAGTAGGGCATTATGGACAATAGACTCGTAAAAGGCGAGATTCTGTTTTTCCGAGAGATATTCAGACTGATTGCAGGTTAGAAAATCTTACTTTTTCACACGAAGTCGAGACCGTTGTTTAGAATGCTGTGAAACGACTCTTGTTTGAGAGGATAGGCCATGCACATTCAGTCAAATTCAGCTTATTACCTGTCACAAAATGACTGACGTTACGTGAACCTGAATGCCACGTACAACTCTCGCATATTCACGCAGTGAGAAGAAAGATGAGAATCCGAGTCTTTAAATTTTTGCATTTCACTTCCCCTTCGAATGGACGTCCTGATTTTGTAAATTTCATCTTCTCCGGAATAGGTATTGCAAAGGGGGGGGGGGAATCGCTCACGGTCCCACTACTCGGTGACGAGGATTTCTTCTTCTATCCTCTCTCATCATCATCAACTTTCGCTTTTTTTAAGTTCGTTCCGCCGCGTTTGAAAAAATCGATCTCGCAAAAAGCCATTGGACAAAACCAACACCAAGCAACCCAAAACAGCAACGCGGTTTTTCACGACCGCTGTCCTCGTCCTACTCAGTGGATATATCGCATTTCGGTTTTTGCTCCGAAAATCGTGCACTTCATTTTGCTTCTCTACTGCACAATTATCTCTTCTTTAGCGAACGTAATATTTTCGTTTCTTTACTTTTAGCAGAATCAACACCGGTGACAATACGAGATAGTATCATTGCACTTCATGCTGGCGGGAATAATCACCTTCACCTCGTTATTAATAAAAACAAAGTCTCTCCGTTCTTCTTAAATTAACTCCTTCTTAAATTAACAAAAGAACTCCAATGAAACAGAATACAAAATGTACACTCATTCAATGCGAAGTTCTCTTTCCTTGACCCTTTGAAGAAATGGTCACCATTCAATTAGTAAATATCGGCAGCTTTGGAAATATTTGCTTAAGCAAAACGCAGTTCTTGGCTAATAGGCCTTAAGGAGGGAAGGCTTACGTTGTATAATTACTTATATCTTAGTTCAAAGAAATTCGCGACATGAATTTCCTACTGCCACGTACTATTAGTAAAGAGACGATGTTAATACAGTGAGGTGGCAAACGAAACATAAGACGCGAAAACGGTCTCTCATTGTATCTTCGGCATACTACCTTCCGAGCAATCTTTACACCAACATTTGCAATGTGTATTACAAGGCGTTTTCTCTCTCTCGTTTCCGTGTGGTGGGAGTAGGCTGTGGGATGTAAATATTTGAACGCGGTCAGGGCAGTGTTTCACTGAAGAAACAAAAGGTTAAAATCAGTATGTGCAACCTATCGGCAAAAATATTGCACACTATGGCATTTGTGTAATCCAAGGACATGTGGAATGTAATTTATTTACTTACAAAAGTAGAGTTAATTGCGTCCCAAAGGAGAAAGTGCGCAGTTTCGGTGAAAATACTAGTTTCTGTTCGGCAACCGTTCGCGTCGCAAAATCATAGCGGAATATAACTCGTAAAGTTTGCACCACTTGCAGTCGACATGTATTCGTTTCGTGTGTGGCACGTAGGATATGAGTTTGAATTCATCTTATAATGTGTAAATTAATACTCGTTGTTCCGCAGTTACATATATTCTAGTTTTGGTTGAATGTGTACTCGATTAGTGAAGTTTTGGGCGTAGAGAGGCAAGGGTGTGTGTGCGTGTCATTCTGCTGTAGACGTGCAATGTTCATTTTTTTCCCATTATGTTTTCTGTTTTAATCATTCGGGCACGGTTAGGGCTCTGGATGATGGCTTGATACATGGGAATAATAGTTGATTTCGTGATGAAGTGCGCGTTGTGCAGTGATACGCATTCGTTTCCATAGTGAAGGTGTTTTCATTTATAGCGTGATAGAAATCATAGCATGCGATTATTTTGGAGTATGGAGTGCAAACACGCGCTTTTCAGAGAGTTGGTTATTCTGTTCGTCTTTTTCACCAGCAGATGATGCCTTGTCGAGCTTCGTGTGGTTTTGAGCTCAAGTAGGGGAGTGTTAGGCGTAGTAGTGTGTGTGTGTGTGTTTTTTATTGTTTTTTAATCTTTTTTCATTGTGAGGAAACGGAAAGGGGAGTGCACGTAAATTTCGCTTCTTTCTGTGTCTAATACGACAGATTTGTACGTAATCGCTGCGACATCAGTGGATCGAAGCGGGTTGATTCGTAGAATAATAGTGTTCTTGTGCAGAAATATTTAATTGTTGTCAAAGATAGTGTTGCAAATTATTGCGTAATAGAAATGAAAGCAAATAATTACTTGGCATGCGAAACATTCAGTGTAGTTAATGGAATCATGTGATTCTTGATTCGTTGATCATATTACTAGCATTGTCGTGCTCCGTCGGTTTTAGAGCTCGCGTATGTGATCGTTGGTCGATGCACACTAAAAGATAGTAGGATATTTTCAACGAGAGGAAAGGGAAGGCCAGTGGCCGTCACTTTGAATTGAATTGAATTTGCCTTATTTCACGTGGCGAGACTCGGGCCATGAGGCCTGCTCTTCCGTCTGACCACGCATATTTCGTTACACTCCTTTCAACAAGAGAAAGAAGGTATTACTTGGGCGACGAAACAGGCGATTTTTGAATTTAGCTCAGAAGCATCATTTAGGCTTGAGGATCTTTTACATGCAGTAAATTTACTAACATGGGACAGCCGGCTTTACTACTCCTCCGAAAGAAGGCGTACGAAGGATTTTTTCGCCCTTAAAAACCCACGGCTTCGATCGGGTTTGAACCCGCGAACTTGGGTATAGCAGTCCGATGCGCTAACCGCTACACCATCGCCGCCACGAAACACTGTCACTTTCGACTCTGTCTCTCTCTCTCTCCCCGTTTATTTTACAACAATAGCTACAAGCAGTGTACGAATTTCGTAGCCCTTATCACGAAACGGCTTGCTACCTTCAACAAATGTGGTTATTATGCGTTCTGTGTAGTGAATGAATGAAGGCTTTCAAGTGATATTCCGAACGTTTTTGAACCGCTCTCACTGTTTTTTTAAATAATTTTTATATTTTAGAACTTGATTAAGTAAGTGGTCGTTTAGTGATTTCAGTGAGGCACCGCGATGAAACAAAGCAATGGCTTGCTACAACTATTCATAATTGGTTTCGTGTTACAGGGTGTCGTGTGCAGTGTTATGTAATTTTTCTTATTTGAAAGGCATTGTTTTATATTGCGTTTTGGATGTGAAAGAAAAACATTGCGTGGCATGCAATGGCTGTCTGTAAAGCTATCGAAAGAATGCATTCATGTGATTTTCAGAACGGATCTCCTTTCGTGTTTCTAGTTGAGGGTACCGTATTCTAGTTTCGTTTTCATCTGTGCTCTCATAAGTGACAAAAGTGATTTTTCGCGAGCTGGGTTCTGAGTCGAGTAGTGGACGTCGGTCACAGTTCTATTTACAAACAAATATTTCTCCTGTATTCTACCTCAACTATGAAGAGCTCTGAGAGTGTGTGATGGCTCGGTACATAGTGTAATTGTAGCTTTCGCGTTCTAGTGTTTCTTGTTAGGTGATGTTTTGTTGTGTTAAGTGCTGTTAAGTTGAGGCTTTTCATCCTACATTTAGGTTTGTTAGGTGAGAGGTTTCGAGTAAGTCCCATCGGGACGGGATAGCTGTATTTTCCCCCCATTTATTTTCTTTTTTAATATTTATTCTTAAAAGTGTGTGTGAAGTGTGATTGTGACGTGAAAGAAATTCACTCGGATTTATTAATAACTTTTTTTAAATGTGTGCGAAGGGAAAGATTTGGAATCACTGTGCAATGCAGGCCGGAAAGTGATTCTGTGATGCAAGTGTTTGTTTTCAACAGTGTGTTTTCATTCGAGTTAAGTTGTGAAGAGCTCTGAAAGTGTGTGATGGCTTGCCACTGAGAATGAATGTTTCTTTCGTGTTCTAGTTCTCCTAGTTTAGTGATGTCTTTTTGTAGTGAAGTGCAGTGAGGCTTTTCATCTATGGCGAGAATAGCAGTGTGCGAGTGTTTCTCTATCTTTCATTATTTCGTTTATTCTCAAAAGTGTCGTGCGCAGAGTGGTATTTGCGACAAGAAGAAATTGCTTTCGGCTTTTTACATCAATTTAAAAAAAAATGTTTGTGCGAAGGTAGAAAGAGTTGTATACCGTGTAATAGGCAGTCTGTGTAGTCATTGAAAGAAGGCAATCGTGTTATTTTTCAAAAGAGAGGATCTACCTTCACACATGACATTACTAGCCGAGGGTACCGTTTTCTGGTTTCGTTTTATTCTACGCTCTCGTATGTGAGAAAAGTGTATTATTGCATAGTGTGATGCGAGTGGGGCTGTGGACGTGTGCTCTTCACAGTTCTCTTTACAACAAATTAATTTCCCTGTATTCAAAGTCAACTACGAAGAGCTCTAAAAGTGTGTGGTGGCTTGCCTCAATGAAGTGCCGTTTCTTTCGTGTTCTCTTGTGTATTGTCATGATTTGCTTTGTTGTGCTGTAAGGTGAGGTTAACATAGGTTATACGAGCTCTCTGTGTTTCTCTGTCTGTCTGTCTCTCTCTCTCTCTCTCTCTCTGCCTGTGTCTCTCTCTGCCTGTCTGTCTCTCTCTGCCTGTCTGTCTGTCTCTCTCTCTGCCTGTCTGTCTCTCTCTCTCTGCCTGTCTGTCTCTCTCTCTCTGCCTGTCTGTCTGTCTCTCTGCCTGTCTGTCTGTCTCTCTGCCTGTCTGTCTGTCTCTCTGCCTGTCTGTCTGTCTCTCTGCCTGTCTGTCTGTCTCTCTGCCTGTCTGTCTGTCTCTCTGCCTGTCTGTCTGTCTCTCTGCCTGTCTGTCTGTCTCTCTGCCTGTCCCTCTCTCTCTGCCTGTCTGTCTGTCTCTCTGCCTGTCTGTCTGTCTCTCTCTCTGCCTGTCTGTCTCTCTCTCTGCCTGTCTGTCTGTCTCTCTCTCTGCCTGTCTGTCTGTCTCTCTCTCTCTGCCTGTCTGTCTCTCTCTCTCTGCCTGTCTGTCTCTCTCTCTCTGCCTGTCTGTCTCTCTCTCTCTGCCTGTCTGTCTCTCTCTCTCTGCCTGTCTGTCTCTCTCTCTCTGCCTGTCTGTCTGTCTCTCTCTCTCCGCCTGTTTGTCTGTCTCTCTCTCCGCCTCGTCTGTCTCTCTCTGCCTGTCTGTCTCTCTCTGCCTGTCTGTCTCTCTCTCTGCCTGTCTGTGTCTCTCTCTCTGCCTGTCTGTCTGTCTCTCTCTCTGCCTGTCTGTCTGTCTGTCTCTCTCTCTGCCTGTCTGTCTCTACGTCTCTCTCTGCCTGTCTGTCTGTCTCTCTCTCTCTGTCTCTCTGTGTGTAATAAATTACTTGATTACAAGGCAATATGAAACCCAGTTTGGACCTACAGTATACAACTCTAGGGAACAGCTAGGCATTCAAATGTTGAAATTCTGCAAAGATTTCAGTCGACAGTCCTACGATACATAACAAATGCACCATGGTATGTATGTAACAATACATTACATTCTGATTTGCAAATTCCTACTATCCATCAGACCATTACAGAATTTAGTAAAAAATACTAAAAAAGTCTTGAAAACCACCCAAACTACCTTGCAGTGAACATCCTGGACAACAGTGAAGACCTCAGAAGATTGAAACGACACCAACCCCTAGATCTCAGCCATAAATATAAATAACAGTAACAAAAATGACTATGTAATTGCAATGGTCATTTAAAAATGTAACAGCTGGATTAAGTTTTAAAAAAATTGAACGTTTATCTGAGAAGTGCTGTCAAAGGACAACTCTTCACTTTAGTTATTTTTATTTCTAAATAATTCACCGAATGTTCATGTAAAGAACAAATTTTGAATAAACAGTTATTTTAAAAAATTTATCCATGAATGTATTGGGTGATCTAGGCCTACTTTTTCCACTGATTAACTTTACTTTCTGCCAAAGTTCAGTTGTTGAAGTTTGATGGGTGATGGGGGATAATGTGTATTTTTGCAGGATTGTATCATAGTAGATTTGAGGGTAAGTCTTGTTAAGACTTACCCTGCTTTCCTATATGAAATTCCATTTCCTAATGTGTAGTTTTTCTTGAATTTTCTGAAGGTTCTCTTTTTATTTTTAATAACTGTGGTACATTCTGCATTCCACCATGGCACGTGATGCTTTTTTATTTTCCCTGTTGTTTGGGGGATAGAATCATTGGCTGCTGTCAAAATTTAATTAGTAAAATTACTTACTAAATTCGTCATGTCTTGTAGGTTTAGATTGTCCGGTATACTGAGATTGTTAATTTTGATACTAATAAACTCCTGGAACTTTTGTCAATTTGCTTTATGTAAAATCCATTTAGGCTAGCACCTTAGTTCAGAAAAAGGTTATTGGATGGAATATGAATGTTGATGGGGTAATGATAACTGTCATATAGGTTTAGGTTTGTAGACCATATAATTCTTACTGCAATATCATTAGAAGCAAGGCTTAGATCAATTGCACTATCTGCACCATTACTTATATTAAAATGACTATTGGGGAATTGTGGGAATTCTGATTGAATTTATTTCTTCTGACTATTGGGGATACAAATATTACAAACAGTTATAGGAGTTAAATTTTACCCTGTCCCCAATGGCTTCTAGGGCAGTTTGTAGAGGGATTTCCTGCATAAAACAATCATTCTTTACATAAATTGCTACTCCTCCACTGGCAATTTGTGTACTATTTCTATTTCGAATAAATGACTTATAGCCAGATAGTTTGCCGATGTGATTTCCTTTGAAGTAGGTTTCCTGAAGGCACAAAATCTCTGCTTTAGTATATTTTATTAACAATTTCAAGTAGGGTAATTGTGCATAAAAACCATTACAGTTGTGTAATTTTGTAATTTAACCATTGTGTAATTTTCATAGAAAGGTTTTTTTCAAACATTTGTGTCAGTTTCATCTTCCTGTGGTTGTGAACTTTTTAATTTATTTATTATTCTTGTGAATCTATTTTTAATAGATCTTTCAGTAAGTAAAGGGTAAGTGACTGTCATCATTTTTATAATAGATTGAATGTCATTTGTAAAATCTCTATCTATTAAATTTGGATTGTTAGATCCAGATGCCGTATCTATGAAATATTTCAATTGGTTGTAAGGGGAAAATCGCTACTGTTGGTCTCATTTTTTTCCGTTATTGAGCAAATAAGATCTTCAAGTGATTTAGTGGTAGGCTTTTATTTGATGCTACTTTCTTCAATTACTTGTGTATTTCTTCTTCTTTCGCTGTTTTCCTGACTGCATGTTAGGATTAACCAGTTTATTATTTTCTAGTTCAATCTGTGATGAATAGTCTGATGAAGTAGTTATTTTAGGTGTAGTAGAGACCATATGACCATTCTTTTCCATGGATTTATGCTGATTTTGTGTACCTAATTCAGTAGTTTTTTCATTAATTGAGGATTTGAGTTCTTCAAAGTAACTATCCCTAGTTAGGTTAGATTCTGTGGAGACAGTGCTTTGGTTGGTATTCTTATTATGATTGTAAACAATTATTGATTTTAACTCTTTGCTGAGTATGTTTGTACACCAATTGGGGGGGAGTAATTCTTCAAAAATATAATTTATTCAGCTTTAAGTAAATTATAATGCAAGTCAGGTGCAGAAAGTTCTAAGGCTCTGTCAACTAGATTATAGACAGCAGCCCTTTTCATAACTACAAGATGATTGGACGAAACATTTAATGTAAGACCAGCACACAGGTTTCGTGTGCCCGTTTGTAGTTAAACCAATTTCATTTCGAAAAATAGTAATATCTAAAAAGATGACGCATGGTCATTGTTCTACTCCTCATTTTACATTAGATAGTTTTCACAAAGTCTAAGTGGGGTATTGGCTGTATTTCGTCATCCTCCTGTGCGATGGCTTAATTCACTCAGTTACATATTACGAACCAATTTCGAAATTATTTGTATAAATTCATACAATTTTTCGTTTTAAATGATAGAGGAATATCTATCAATCTTTCGTGAAAACTATTTCTAACTTTCTCATAATGAGAATACCTTCAATTACAAAATCCAACCAGCTGATACTGCTACTAAGAATATTTTCATAATTAAATTAGTTCAAAGAATTGGTCGCCCCGTCCGGGATTCGAACCCGGGCCTTCTGGGCCCAGCTGCTCCAACCCCTAAGCTACCGAGACAACCAACCCTTTGAACAGTTTTCACGAGCGCGATTATCGCTCCTTGTATGTATATATAATTGTCACCTTGTCCGTCACCTTGTTGGATGCACTTACGCTCGGAGAATATGTTCCGGAGACGAACAGCTATCCAAATTGTGACCATGTTACTGAGTAACAAATTATTTTAATAATTATTAAACCTGTTAAAATTATTAAAACTGTTCAAAGTGTTGGTTGTCTCGGTAGCTTAGGGGTTAGAGCAGCTGGGCATAAACCAGAAGGCCCGGGTTCGAATCCCGGTCGGGGCGACCAATTCTTTGAACTACCTTAATTATTAAAATACATTTGTTACTCAGTAACATGGTCACAATTTGGATAGCTGTTCCTCTGCGGAACATATTCTCCGAGCGTAAGTGCATCCAACAAGGTGACGGGCAAGGTGACAATTATATAAGAATATTTTCTGGAGAGCGACGCTCATTTGTTATAGAAGCTGGCATTAAAATCAACTGCCCTAATCACTCTGTACTGCAAGGCTTTGTGCGGAAAATGCATAATATTCTTTTTTGAATATCCAGCTATAAACTCGCCACATCTTTGCATTTGATGGCGCTTTTTAGGATAATTACTATTTGAATGACTTTGGCATTAATATTGTTAACTGTACAATTTGTACTTCAAGTTTCCTACCTCGCCGTCAGTTGAGAATTGCTGAGAAGATTCAAAATCACCGAACGACCTGTTCGTTTCGAGCGCATTAAATATTATTTTTATCACCGTCGGACTCAAGAACTATGATCCATACAAAAATGTGGTTTGCCTTGTATCCAAATTTGGACTTCCCGTATCATTTCATCCGCTGGATGTTTGTGCTTTTCTTCAACAATAAACTAGAGGTGCTACAGAATGGCAGAGATATTCTCATCGAATAGTTTTCTAATTTCCTTGGTGTGGTCTGGCTTTAAGGTTTTGCTCCATTCTCTTGCTAGCTGCCATCTATCACCGCCCAAATAAATTTTTTTGACATATCAACCTTTTGCTTTCCTAGTTGTACAATCGAAATATTACTTCAATAGTATTAAAGAAGAGTATAAACTTGTCAAAAATAGATATTTTCATGGAAAAAAATTGAAGCAGTTTTTAAGAAAATGGTAATTAGCATTACTGTAAATTCGAAATTTGAAGCCCTTTTTCACAAGAATCTATTGCATTTTCGAAAAGGGTCAATTGAAATCATTTGAAGCACTTCAACTCAACATTTTAATAATGTATACAAATCGATGAAAATTTCCATATTAACGGATTGAGAGGTATTTAAAAAAGTACATATGTGTAATATTTGGAAAAACAAAAGAATACCCCGTAATGAACTTAACGTCACAGAAAACCATACAATTAGCACTACCAATGAGATAAAATTGGAGCCATTTCTGAGAAAATGGGGTTTGAGCGTTTCTGAAAATGTGGAAATTTGAGCTCATTTGTAAAGAAAATGGTTGAGTTTATTACTGTTATATTACTTATACGCCACCTTTATAGGTGTATTTTTCTCTATTCTTACAATTTAAAGAAAAAATTTGGAGACGTTTTTGAGAAAATTTTTAAAATGTCCGGGAGCTTAATATAAAGTACTCCCAAACTTTAAAAAGTATTCTTCAAAATTTCGAAGCTTCAACTAGAGCCATAATTACAGGTATTCTGTGAGGAGAAGATCGTACGTGTAGTTTAGGCGCCAGCAGTGTCCACTGATGGACGGGCAGAGAGGGACAGATGGACGGACGTTTTGCTTTCAATTGGCTTTTCTGCATCAAGAACCTACAAAACATGGATTCTGGCTACAGCACGTGTTAGAGGATTTATGTCTTCATTGAGCAACTGGTTTTATGCACTTTTTCGTGACCAGAGCCCGGCAATGAATATTTTTCTGCCGAAAATCCCCCGTTTTTTTCGCGCAGCATTCCATAACTTTCTCTATGCTACGTATTATAACGGGCTACAGCGCTTCTTGGCTGCGAGGGAGGCGAGCAGCGGCGTGGTTTGAAATGCGCGCTCCCTGCCGGGGGACGTAAGCCTCGAGGGTTCCGAGCAGAGTTCGCTGGTGTAGAGGGCAGTGTCGATGCTTTTTGCAGTATGAGAAAGGGACCGGAGAGGATGGACTGGCGAGAAAGACATTCTTTTAAATACAAGATGTTCTGTTGCATTATTCAAAGTTGAGGACTTAAGAAAGACAAATGAATTTGTGCATATTAATGTATTAATTTCAAACACCAATATGCATATGTGGATTGTGAACCAATTATTTATTAATGAGAAAAGAGCTTGATGAAAGGTTAACTTTCAATTTCATTAACTGATACTGTTGACAATTATGTGCTTTCTATTTGTAACTTATATTGCAATTTACTACTAATGAGGAATGTGTCAAGAGTTGTTAATTTCTTTGAAGTGTGGGGAGGGTGAGATTCTGCAGTTTCTCTATGGTAGTTCAATATTAGGTCATCCTAATTAATATTTTATTAATTAGTATAACCTAATATAGTTATTTTAGAAATTAAATATATTAATATTATATAAATTCTATATATAAATATATTGTGACGTCAGAGGGTTAGCCAACCCCATAACGCCACCATTAGCTATGTAAAGAAGCCCACTAACAGAGGACTAGGGTACGCGGTGGAGCGATGGCCGGTAAACGCCCCATCTGCCCACAGCTTTTCAGACTGCGACGCCCGAACTTGTGAGCAATGTTTTTCCGTGAGGTTACGAAAGGAGGAGAATATGCACCCCTCCAACATTTCCCCAAGTGCGAGTAACATAAGTATCGCGGCGCGCCTCGGAGGAAGTCTCTTTTACAACTGCGGTGGCGAGTACAAATAGATAGTATAGTTTACTTGATAGTTAAAAGCTAGCTCGGAAAGCGTATCTTAGAAAAGTGAAGTAATTAGGAGATTGAGTGCAAAATCTTTCGTCGCAGTCACAATAATTCAGAGAGCAAGCAAAATAACTGTTTGAAATCGAAATAACTTCAAAAGTTGTAAAATTCGCGCAGGACATTAATTAAATCCAGCATCTCACATTGCACGCTGAGACCACACATGCCTTAAGCTTGGTAGGTCAGCCGAGCATTTGAGCATAACTCCTGCAACATTAGTAATTTCGAAGCTGGAAGCGAACGTGTACGAGGCGGTGGAAGACGGACGACCCCAGGAAGAAAGAAGCGTAGGCGAGAAGGACTTGGTCTAGAGCGAAGATAGTACGGGTTCAGAACGAGAAAAAGGTGTGGAAATTGGTGGCTTGGCGGCGTTTGAGCGGAAGGAACTGCTTTCGTCGCAGCACAGCACGCGAAGACGTGGCCGCAGACGGCGGGACGGGCGGCAGAAAATCCCCAAGGTTACCTACAGGCGAGCGACGCGGAGTTGAGGTAAAGGAACTGGCAACGTTTATGCAGCGTTCATCTGGGGAAAGAGGATAGTGGTAAATACACGACAATCAGTGTGAAAAGTGGGTGAAACGTCTAAAATAGGAGGGAGAAGTATTTCGAACTGTGTGAGTGGCAGTTTCCAGGCCATTTACTGCACGTGTCAATAGATTCATTTAAAGCGGCTTACCTTGTACAATTTTACATAAATGATTCAGAAGTTTTATATGTTGTACAGTTAATATTATCTAGAAAGATCAATTTGTTGTATTGTGTTTAAAGTAATTGCTTTTGTGACATGTAAAGGGGTATGAATTAAGTAACGTGAATGCCACGTATACAATATTTTTTGTGTTCAGTATTATAGTGAGTGCGAAGCCCAAGGCTAGCACCTGTGAAAGGATTTCTTTGAAATAAGTATCAAATTCATTTGAAACAAAAAGTCGTGCACGGAAAACTAGAGGCCAAAAGAGTAAATAATTTAGTAATGGAAAAACTCAGAAAGGAGTAATCAAATCGTAAATTGTAGTTGATGAAAGTGTGTTCAGGCAGTCGAGGTGACGCCTATATGTTTTTTAGTTTTTTTGTCTTGATTCATTTTTTTTCAGTGACCAGCTACTTAAAGTGCAATAACCTGTTGTGAAATTGCGTCACTGTAAATTTTCTCATTGAGTATATGTTCATATTATTCGTATTTTATTTGATTCATTGTGTTAAGGGTTCAGACCTTTCTCATACCCGAAAGATCTTGCTTCCTGAGAATTGTAAGCTCCCTTCACGAGCATTCATGCTATCACGACCCACCACGTGTGGTAAATTAGGAAAAAAATAGTTAGGTGGGGGTGTTACAATATATTATATTAATATTATATAAATATTATATTAATATTTAATTAGGATTATCTAATATTACATATTGTGAAAAAAAATGCTGAGTGGAAGGAAAACCGTTACACAGCTATTTCTACTGCCACAGCGTTCAGAAAATTGTTTATCCATGAATTTCTTCTGATTGTAATTTGTATCATGTGATTTCATGGCATGTAGAATTAGCATGTGATAGGATTGCTATGTGACCTTGCAGGGTAAAGAGGGTAGAATATTACAATGATTACACGTATAGTAATGAACTAGTATTATCATTTAAGAGTTCGGGGAATGATACTCCATACTTTCTTGAGTATTAATCAAAAGAAATGAAGAAATTTGTCAGTTTTGAATCTTCATTTTCCTTACAATTTTTAGAGAAATAATACAGAATGTTTATTCCAGAGTTTACATTGTAAATTAAAGTTTTATTGCTGTGTTGATCAAGTTTGGATGTAATTTTTTAAAATTGAAAATGAGGGAATTCATCATGAGGGAAAGCATCAATATGGAGGGAATTGTTAAGAATGTACAATTCTGAATTCTTTTGGTGTACATGGACATAAGTAGTGTACAGATTATCTGGAAGGATAATGTTCATTCCAAATGACACTTCATTGTTCAAGGTAATAAATTTGACTTTCACAAAAACATTTTTTTTTAGTGTCGCTCCGACCGTTGGCGAGTAAAGACCTCCTGTAGTGCGATAAGCGGCAGCGAGTTCGGAGAGCGCCGTTGAAGGCCGCACAGTGCCGAGTGTTGTGTTGTGTCGACTTCCGTGTTAACGATCAACTGAATCAAACCCAGTGAGTGAGTAAAACGCATTTATACCTTAGTAGGTGTACACAGTACACTCAACGTCCATCCTAAGATGGCTTCTGATCAAGGAGTCATCCCATACAGTGAAACCCATCAATCAAGTCAAGTTAGTAATGATAATCAAGATTATGCCAACCGATATTTAACTGCTGCTCAGAATGGTATGTTTCCCACAAAAGAACACGCGATTGTGATGGACTCAGTAGACGGTATATCAGTTAAAACGTACATCCAGGAACTTGCAAAAATTATCAATCCTCAGAATATACGGTTCGTGTCAAGGATTTCAAAAAACCGTATATGTGTCTATCTCGATTCTAAGGAATCTGTGAAAAAACTTGTTGACAATAAATCAACCATTTCAATCAATAACTCAACGTTATCTATTAGACCGCTAATTACGCAGAATATAAGACTCATTCTCTCTAATGTGTGTCCTATTATCCCACACTCAGTAATTATTGGCGAGCTAACGAAACTGAAAATTCGAATCGGCTCTACAATGACCTTCCTGAGAGCCGGCATGTACGAACCAGGGTTTAGTCATATTTTGAGTTTCCGGAGACAAATTTACATTCATCCAGATGATATGGACAAAGTACCAGAAACCATGAAAATTATTTATGATGACAGTTTTCTGGATATATCCATCATCAGATTCTATATCATGTTTTCTATGTAAGGATCATGGTCATTTTGCTAACAACTGCCCAATGAATGAACAAAAAGATAACCCTTTCTGGGTACTGTGAAGTTAATCCCAATGAAAACAATGAGCTGTCCCCCTCCTCCTTCCCAACTCTTAAACCCCCTCCCACTGCTCATTCTCCTATTGACAGCCGACCTACAAAAAATGCCAAACGTCCCTTATCTAGTCTATCTTCCAAATCTGAGTTATCAGAAACGTTACATTCAGTTGTAGGTGAAGAAAACCTAACCTTTCTTAGAAAAAGTGTCTCCGATCCTAACAACATACAACCGATTACACCAGAGATAATGGATAAAGTCCATCAATCCAAAAATTCTACAGTGATTAAATCAAATCCAAAAAACAATAAAAAGTCAAAACTTGACATTTCTCTTGCAGAGGAATCTGATAGACTTGAAAATCAACTTGCCCCACTCAAAGGAACATTATCTGAACCAAGTAACAAATATGTTTTAAATTGGTTACAACTAAAAAGTATTTTTGAAAAAACAAAAAATTGCATAAATGTTGAGGAAGCTGTTCTGGAATTCACTCCAAATATCAAACTGTTACTACAAATGTTAGAAGATACCTACCCCCTCCTTACGGATAAAAACATAAAAAGACGTTTCAAAAATTTAAAAAAGAAATTAAAAAGAATTGACATAAGCAGAGAACTGGCAAACTCTAGTGAAATCAGTGATGAAGATTCAAACTAACACTCTCCAAATTTTGATCTTGAAATGGCGTATACAATTCTCCAATGGAATATAAATGGCTTTAATCCACAAAAAGAGAATTTGCTACTGCTAATTAACAAATACAACCCTGATATGATATGCTTACAAGAAACGAATAATAAAATCAACCAAAAACCACCATTAAAAAATTACAAGTTGTGTTTAAAAAACAGAACAGATGCAAACATAGCTAGTGGTGGGGTAGCCATCTACACATCACCATCTCATAAAGCAGATGAAATCCACCTAAATTCTACCCTCGAATGCTGTGCTGTCACAATCAACCTCATAAATAAGCCCATAACTATATGTAATGTTTATCTCCCCCGCAGCCATCCCTTTACTGCTAATGAACTAATCCACTTAATAAATCAACTGCCAGTGCCATTTATTCTATTAGGAGACTTCAACAGTCACAGTTTCATGTGGGAACAAAGAAGATGCAAGAGGAAAGATACTAGAACAAGTATTGGATCATACTAATATTAATATACTCAACGATAGTTCACCAACCCACCTGAATAATACTTATAAAACATTCAGTACCATTGATCTAACCATCTGTTCTACATCAATTACTCATCTTTGGGACTGGAAAACCTCTGATGAACTATTTGGTAGTGATCATTTTCCTATTATAATCACCAAACAAGGATGTAATTCATCAAATGAAACAAAGTGTTCTCCCAAATGGAAACTTTCTGAAGCTGACTTTAACAAATACAAATTAATTATCTCAACTAAAATCAATGCAATGAAAGAACTACATAAAAACAATACTCCCACAACTAAGAAGATTGAGTACCTAACCGAACTCATACTTCAAACTGCAGAAATAACAATTCCTAAATCTTCAAACAAAACTCCGAAGCGGCGACTTCCATGGTGGAATCAGGAATGCCAAAATGTCAGAAGAATTCACAAACAAGCCTTTATCAGATACAAGAGACACCCAACAACCGAAAATCAAATAGAATATAAAAGAACGAGAGCCCTAGCAAGGAGAACTTACAAAGTAAACAAAAGAAAATCATGGGAAACCTTTATCTCATCTATAAACAATTCTACAAGCATATCTGATAGCTGGAAAATAATTAAAGCAATAAATGGAATATAAAAACCTTCCATTCATACTAAATTGTTAACAGCGAATAATAGAGTAGTTACAGCCCCCAAAGAAATTGCAAACATGTTGGCTCAGACATTTACTAATAACTCCACCGACAACAATTTCAGTAATGAATTTCAATCCCACAAATTCAATTCTGGTGTCACAATAGATAAAATACTCCAACTAAATACCTCTTGCCATCCAACACTGAACTATCCTCTCCAAGTTCAAGAAATTACTTCTGTCCCCTCCAATCTGAAAAAATACAGCCCAGGCCCAGATGGCATTTTAAATATTTTTTTGAAAGAATTACCAATCAATGCCATAGAATATATTACTACTCTATTCAATGAACTCTTAATCTCTGGGTCATTTCCTGACAAGTGGAAAGAAGCAATAGTTATACCAATACCTAAACCAAATAAAGACATAACCAATCCTATCAACTACAGACCAATCTCATTAACTTCCACCTTTTGTAAACTAATGGTAAAGGTAATCAACAGAAGATTAATATGGCACTTTGAACACAATGGCTTAATATCACCCTACCAAAGTGGATTCAGAAGAAATAGATCAACAATTGACCATCTCATCAATATCCACAGCAACATATGCGACGCATTCATAACAAACCAACACGTTGCACTTATCAGCCTCGATGTAGAAAAAGCCTACGACATGGTGTGGAAAGACAGAACCCTACAACTACTGTATGATAAGGGCATAGACGGACATATTCTAATCTTCATTGCCAACTTTCTTCGTGAAAGATTTCTCCAAGTAAAATTCAATAACATCCTTTCTGACAAACTCAAACTATGTAATGGTTTACCCCAAGGCTCCGTCCTTAGTGTTACCTTGTTCCTTATTTCCATAAACAATATAACCGAACTTATTCAGAAACCTGTAAAAATATATATGTTCGCTGATGATATCACCATATTAGTTAGTGGAAAAAACCCTAAAACTATTCAACAACAATTACAAAGCTCCCTTGACTCAATACAAAATGGGTCCAACAAAGTTGGTTTCAAATTCTCACAAACGAAGACAAAATGCATCATCTTTGGGAAGAACAAGAACACAAACGTTCAACTAAAACTCAAGATAAATTCTCAAGCAATTAATTGTGAAAAGGAAATCAAGATTCTTGGCATGAGTTTTGATAACAATCTCACCTGGCAACCACACATCAATGCACTAAAAAGTGAATGCCTCCTCAGAATGAATATCATCAAATCTATTTCCTCAACCTCATGGGGTGCAGATAAAAATATTATTTTGTCCACTTATAGAACCCTCATCCGTCCCAAAATAGATTATGGATCAATTATTTATCAATCAGCAAAAAACTATGTACTAAACAGACTAAACCCAATACATATTAATAGTCTGCGAATGGCAATTGGAGCCTACAGGACAAGTCCGGTCTCAAGTATCTATGCCGAAGCTGAAGAAGAGCCCCTTCATATTAGAAGACGAAAAATAACTTTCTCTTACGCCAGCAAAATCTCGTGTTTCTCCTGTAACCCAGTACATAGGAATGTTTTCTCCTCAAGATTTGCTGTACAATACCAAACAAAAATAAATTCCCCTAAACCAGTATATCAAATATTAAAACAATACCTCGATGAGATCGACTTCAAGTTCCCCCTGGTAAATTCTGATACTAATATAAAAAGACCTCCATGGCTTCCTTCCAAAATTGCTATTAATACAAGTCTTAAAGAATTCAAGAAAGCTGACACATGTCCACAAATATATCTAGCTCTCTTCAGAGAATTGTCATCTAAATACAGTCAATACACCAACATATTTACTGATGGTTCCCGAACCACTAACGGATCTGGATGTGCTCTATTAGCTGATGGTCAAACAAAATATTTCAAGTTTAGTGACATATGTTCTGTATATTATTGTGAGGCTTATGCCATTTACAGAGCTCTAAAGTACATCAAAGAAATGTCAAATTCAAAATTTGTAATCTACACTGATTCAAGAAGTGTATTAGAAAGCTTTAATAGCACCTCCACACTTGACCCAATAATCAAAAAAACTATTAATCTATATAATGAACTACTAAACATTAACAAAGAAATAGTGCTTATCTGGATTCCCTCACATATCGGTATTACTGGCAATGCATCAGTTGACAGGGCAGCTAAACTAGCTACCTCCTTACCCCTTACCATCAACAATGTTTCCCATAATGATATAAAAAAAGAACTCCTTCACAAAACCAAGATATTGTGGGATACCGAATGGAAACGCTCACCACCTAGTAAATTACACATGATCAGGAAATCAATTCTTCAAGACCATGCTCCCTACCTCCAAAAAAGAAGTGATCAAGTGCTACTAACGCGTTTGAGAATTGGCCATGCAGCTCTGACCTACAAACAACTAATTACAAAGGAATCTCCAAATCTCTGTGAAACATGTAATCTACCTATCACTATCATACATATATTAATCCATTGCCCAAATTTTAATAAACTAAGGAAAAAATATAACATTCCAAACAATATACAATCACTTTTGAATGATAAAAGGAATGTATATAAAGTGATCCATTTCCTTGTGGAACTCAACCTCCACAAAAATCTGTAAACCAACACAAGAGTCCATGTATGTTCAAAGACTCAACTACTTCTATACTAATAAAATAATATCTATTTGATGCCTTCCTCAGGGTCAAGTGTCTGAACTATCCACAATAATGTATAATACTATGTAAAATAACCTACTGTTTTTGTCATATTGTAACTTATTGAAACATACTTTATAAAGACTTAACACACAGAAATACTTTGTAAATATATGTGACTCTGTATTACAACCTTGTGGTCGCTCAAGACCTAGTTGTTTATGCGACCTTTATAAATAAATTATATTAAAAAGAATTTTTTTTAAAAAAGCTGATTGATTACAATCCTCAGAATAATTCTAGAAAATATACTGTGTTGTGGTTGTTTTGTTGTATTTTGTTATTGTTTTTGGGGTGCAGGAAGCCAAACAATTGTACACTGTTCAAACATTATTTCTGGATTGTCATTCTTGTGTTTTTTAGGGACATGCAGATGTCTGTGTATCACTGTTTTTTAATGTCATTATTTGTTTCTCGAAACATTGCACTTTCTTTTCTTTTTCGTCAGAAGGGTGTGGAACAACACAGGCAAGAACCTCGCTCCTTTAGTCCCAGATTTCCATTAAGGAAATCGAATCAAATTTTTTTTCGCATCTTGTTGACCAACCGCGGACGGCCCGACCCACGCTGCCGCCGCCCGCCAGAGCGTTGCGTTACAGTGGATTACTCCGCACATACCTACGTATACGAAAAAGTAAATAAAAATCTGATCGCCCACTTTGGAATCATTAGTTACACTGTTTTATCGACACGTGCAGTGTCGCCATCAAAATGTCGCCAATTCAAAAGCCAGGGAAAGATCCATCAAGAAGTACTAACTATAGACCGATCGCCCTGACTTGCAACATGTATAAAATCATGGAAAAAATTATAAACTATAGACTACAGTGGTATTTGGAGTTCAAGAAGATTATATCAGACAACCAATTTGGTTTCAGGCGTCATCACTCAACTTTATCACATCTAGTAAGCATTGATTCTTACATAAAAGAAGCTTTTTCCCATAAGCAACATGCATTAGTAGTCAACCTTGACATAGAAAAAGCATATGACATGGTATGGGTGCATCGCATCATACTTAAGTTGCAAGAAGTAGGTGTCGGCGGAAATTTGTTGCAACTCATCAAAAACTTTACTAAAAATCGTGTCATTCAAGTAAGGTCCAATGGCAAGCTCTCTGATAAGAAGAACATCGAAAATGGAGTGCCTCAAGGATCCATACTCAGCGTAACTCTTTTTCAATTGGCCATCAATGATGCTGACATGGAAATTACCCCCCCCCCAGTCACCGTGAGAATATATGCAGATGATATCACCATTTTGTGCAAAGGACGAAGCATAGATTCAAGTGAAAAATTAATGCAATCTGCCTTAAATAAAATATACGAATGGTCTCTTAAATCCGGCTTCAAATTCTCTGCTCAGAAAAGTGTCGGCACATTATTCTCAAAACAAAATGTAAGCAGAGTTCCTAGACTTAAGCTTAACTGAAGTATCAAATTTGATAATACCACCAAAATTTTAGGACTGATTTTTGATTCCAAACTGAACTGGAAGAAACATATACAACACATAGTTGATGATTGTAAAAAAAGAATGAACATCCTGAAATGCATTTCTTACAACAATTGGGGGGCTGATAAGAGCCTTCTGATGTTAACATATAAAGCATTAATCCGATCGAAAATCGACTATGGATCTATTATATATGCTTCAGCAAGCAAAAAGGACAACTTGAAACTGGAATTTATACATAACAAATGTCTTAGAATATGTACCGGATGTTACCATAGCAGTCCCATCGGAAGTGTACTCATTGAAGCCAGAGAACCTAACCTTTCACATCGCAGAGAATATTTAACATTAAAATATGCTCTCAAAGCTGCTTCGTCGACGAACCCTATTATCTACAAAGGCTACAACCCTAAATTTCCTCAATGTGATTACCATCCTCGCTACATACCTTTGCATGCGAAAGTAAGGAACATTTTGAGGAGTTGCAAGTACACCAACCTCCCATTGAAAAGAAAAGGAACTACAACATCCCACCCTGGACGCTCTCGGGTATACAATTTGATATCAACAATTCCAATAATGAAAGTTACCACATATTCACCAGTGGTTTTAAAAACAGCAGAGAAGTACATGCCTCCGTTGTTACCCAAGATACTACAATTAAACTACAGCTACTTCCCTACGCCAGCCTTACTAGTGCAGAAATCTGTTCTCTCATGACAGCCTTCAAATTGATCAAACAGTTGAACTATAAAAAATTTATCATTTTCTGTAGCTCTATTCCAGCCATCCAGAGCATCAACAATAATATTCATAACCTCGAAATGGTAATCATCATACATGAATTGCACCACCATATTGTCAAAGCAGGAAAGTCTGTTGTGATCAAATTCGTTCCTGAAGACAATGAAGTCCTAGGAAGTGAAACTGCAAATCTTGGGACTGAATCGGCGACCGAAGAAAACAGCAACGGAATTATTAAAACCTCCTGTACATTCAATGATATCTGGAAACATGTTGAAATCTTAATGAAAGACAGATGGAACAGCAAGTGGTCCATGCTCAAAGCTAGTGAACTCCATAAACAAATAGGAAATTTCTTCAATTTAAAAACAAGTGCTGAATTAAATAGAAAGGAACAAGTTGCAATATCTAGAATCCGAACTGGACACTGCAAATTGAGTCATATCCACTTATTTAACAAAAGCCCTCCTCCCACCTGCAACCACTGTGACAACTCCACTCTTCTTAATTTAAACCATATAATTAACCACTGTCCTCATTACAACACTCTTAAACAACAAATTCTGCAGGATGACTCATTTGCCTTAATTTTGGAATCCCCTAAATACCAAGAAAAAATTCTTAATTTTTGCAAAAAAATTCAAATATTTTCAGATATATAATAGGTATTAACTATTGTCAATAATTTAGAAACCATGTCAATTTCTGTTAACATAGTTGTTATTATTGTAATTACAACCAAATGTATTATTTAATTGTCGCTAATGACCATCGCTGTTGATGCGACAATAAATAAACTAAAAAAAAAAGGATTCCAGGTTCGCTGGCCACCCTGGAGTTACTCTCTTCTACAAAAGAAGTTAAAATTATCGTTGAATACGATTGACGTTTCGATCGGAACGGATTTATCCCGTTGAATAACATGGTCGTTTCGATCGGAAGAGTAGCACAAGTACCGCCGATGTCCTCAAAGACGATGTGCGACACTAGTCGAAAATCAAACTCACATGTATTGTAGTAAATGTATGTATTGTAGTAAAAAACAAGAGTTGCTGCAGAATGGCACACAATTTCTCGTAGCAGTTTTTTCTGATTTCTTTGATGTGGACTGGCTTCAAGTTCTTGCTCAATTCTGTGACCAACCCCCATCTATCGTCACCGAAAGTACATTGTCTTGACATTTTCTCAACATTTCGGTTTCTTAACAGTAGAACCAAAGTATTACTTCAAGAATATTAAAGAAAAGCATAAACTCGTCCTAAATAGACATTTCCACTCTTAATTTTTTTAAAGAGAATAGCGATTAAGCATTACTGTAAAAGGGAAAGTTGAAGCTCTTTTTCGCAGGAATCTATTAAGTTTTTGAAAAACACTCACAAAATCAATATGTCCCTAGGGCTTCATATAAAGTCCCCACCCCCAAAAGTTAATAAGTGTTTTTCAAAATTGCTGAGCTTCGACTCTCGCAAAAACCACAGGGGTTTCTTCAATTTGGAAAAAGTCCTACGTATCGTTTAGGCGCTAGATTTGTTCACATACACCAGACCATGAACGGACAGACGAACGTTTTGCTTTCAATTGGCTGTTTGGCATCCAGGGATTTGGGCTGTTTGTCAAAACAGGGATTCTGGCTACAATACGTGTTAGAGCATTTTTTCTCTTAATTTAACAACTTGTTTGTTTGCACTTTTCGTTACCAGAGCCCACAAATGAATTTTTTGCGACGAAAATTGCTGTTTTTGCGCAGCTTTACTTAACTTTTACTATACGTACGTATATTACTCCGTATACGAGAAAGTAAAAACTAATCGAAACTCAGCTATTGAGTTCTAGATCAGACGTTTGTTCCAACAAATATATCGCTCATGTACATGCAACCTACAGGCACCCAAATAGGTGCTATGTGTAGCTAGGTACTTAACCCATGTTGCACCTACACAAGTGGCAGTGTTTTTGATTTCATTTGATTTATTTGGTCAAAAAAAGAGTAAAAACTGTGAATGACGTATGGGGGTGCGCAAGTTTTCTTGACTATCAGAATCCCATCCCAACATTTTAACGATAAATTGTGGAAACTTAAATGAAAGTAATAATGTTTTTGCACCTTTGTCAATTTTCAGTGTTTGAAGTTGTGTTATGCGTGAGTCAAGAACATCACAATATATCACAATACATCACTGAGATGAATTCTGCATACTGAATACGATGCCGTATGTGAATTTGTGCTACATGTTCGGAGAAAATCTGAAAATAAATATAGCCATATCACGTGGTGTAGCCACAAACCATGTTTTGTGAGTCCTTGATACTAAAAAATCGATTGATGCTAAACGTCTGTAAACAACACTGTCAATTTGCTGATGTTCAGCTTATTTTCTCCAAAATTGATATTCCACAATTGATTTAGTTAATGTCGCGGCCCCTTGCATTTGAAACCGATATTGTAAGTTTGGGGGGTATTTTCCATGAAGTCCTTAAACATTTTCAAAATTTTCAAAAACATGGCACCATCGATTTCGGTAAAATTTTGTTGTTGGATACTCTAAAGGAATTTTACACGCAGGTCTCATATTGGTTGAACACTCTGATTTTCTGATAATTTAAGAACATCAAATTTTTTTCGGCGTCTTCTTACAACTATAATTATGAAGAGAAAATATTTTACTTTCTCGTATACGAACATATATACAGAGTAATATAAATAATATTGAGAAAGAACTAATGGTGCGCAAAAAAAGGCAGATTTTCGGCGGAAAATAATTCATTGCCGGGTTCTAGAAACGAAAAAGTGCATAAAACAAATTGCTACAATTGTCACAATTCCTTTTTAGTGGGTCCTTGATGCCGAAAAACAAATTGGAAGCAAAACGTCCGTCCGTGCCTGACTGGCCGTCGTGCATTTGTGAGCACTACTAGCGTCTAAACCGTGCGTAGAATTTTTTTCAAATTAAATAAACCCCTGTCCACGTGACTATAGTGGAAGCTCTGACATTTTGAAAAAATGCAATAATGTATAAAAATGTCCGTAATTTAAATATTACTAATGTTAGAGATATTTTAAAAGAGATGTATTCATGTAGTTTTTGAAAAAAATATAAGAATATTATAGCGTTTATATAAATCTGTTCAAAACGTTTTATGAACAATATTTGCAGCCGTTTTGCAAAATTTTCATCTCATTTCCTCAGAAAACTTCAATTTTTCAGAAACTTTACTACAAATCATTTGAAGCACGAATACTCACAAATGAAATGATACATATAAGATACTCCCAAAATTTAAATATGTAATGTAAGATATATTAAAAAACATTTGCTTAATTTTTGAATAGTCAAAAACCAAAAAAGTTTGTTATTCAGTACATTTAATACATTTTAAAATAAAAGTCAATGAAAACACTTTGATTCGTTTATAAGAAAATTCACCGTTAGGGAAAAATCGAAATTTCCTCGATTTGAGATATTTTAAACGTCCTGAAAACGCGCAATTTTTAGTTGATTTTCATATATCACTGAATTTTATCTATAAAAATCAAAATTGGTTATCTTCGATGGTGTTTCTAATTCTTGACATTGCGTCTTCGTATCATTGACACGGGTAATTTTACGTGGAATAGATTCATCTGGGATGCTACAATCAGTGTATCGCGAAAAAATCCTATAACTTTGGAATATTTAATTTTTAATTAAAATAATCACACTTACCGTAACTTCAGAGAGGTTCTTGAAAAAAGGGTAGCACTTGTTTTTTGCCCTAGAAGCTGAGGCCCTTTTTGTTTTTCGCATTGTCACAGCTTTCAATAATAGTCCTCGTCCAAAATGCCAATGCACGACAAACATTTTATCAGTACTTACTTTACGACACAATTTGCAAAACAACAGTTTCATCCGTTGTGAAAATGTCCGTTGCACATTCATTCACTAACTATTGTAAAAAACACGTCTTACAGGTTCTGCTTTCAGCATCTTCAATACACTGGGGTACACTTTAATATGCTGCTGTTTACGTTTTGAAGATACGGAGGTTCCCTCAGCGAACGACGCAAGCTGTTCGAGGCTACTGTTCGAGTGAAGATCAGTTTGCACACTTTTCATTCGGAGTGTTCTTTCCCGGAAATCTATCTTCATTTAACGCAAAATCAGTTGAAACGACAATGACGCTGATAGAAGTTCAATGCAGTGTTGCCACACGTACCACGATCCTGGAGAGTTGCCAGATTGGGCGGAATTCCGCTTTTTGGGCTAGAAAAAGAGTAGACAATGCGGAAGAAAAATTCAATTCGCGGAATTCCGCCCAATGAGCGGAATTCTATTTTCAGAACCGCGAATTGGGCTATGAACAAAATCAAAATAATAAAATAAACTTTATAATCATGCTTACATAATATATTGAATTTCCGTCATAAAGATGATGAATTAAAGATTTGATAAAAGATATGTTTTATCAAATATTATGGTTCGTTTAAAATAAAATGGGCAAAAATGTCTCATGTTAACAAAAAGCTGATTGAGTTCCAAGGAGTCATAAAGTTTGTCATTATTGTGTTCAATAGGAAAATGATACTTGAGATACTTGAGAACACATTTGTAGAAAGGAAAGTGTGATTGACGAAAATTATAGCTAATATATATGCGATTCTAAAAGAAAGAAAATACTTAGAATACCCTGACCAATATCTTTGAGACCATTCAAAGAATTGGCAGAGTTGTGCTTGAAAGCTCTTACTTTGCCTGTCAGTAATGCTGTCGTTGAGCGCGTTTTCAGTATTATGAATGCTGTCAAAACTAGAGCTCGTAACAAGATGCAGCTTGAGTTACTGCAATCCATTATACGTATTCGAATACATTTAAAGGTATCTATATTAAAATCTATTTTCGAATAATATTATTGAATTTTATTTCCTAAATTCATAAATTAAGAAGTAAATTTAATTTAAATTTAACATATGAATTAATAAATCAAATTAGTAAGTAAAACTCATTGACAACATTGTTTCAATGTTTCAGGAAGTTTTGAAATGCTGCTGTGTTAGTTACCATTCATCTAGCGACACGTTAGAACGCTTCACTTCTCGTATGTATGGAACAATGCGTGACCCTGAACGTGGTAGCACATCAACAAATTCTACTTCAAGCCATACGACAGAAGCCAAAGATTTGTTGGATATGATCTCTTTGTTTGCCGACGATGACGAAAGTCCTCATGGTTTGTCCGCATTGACGTGAAATATTATTTCACGTCATCTACGTACTTCATTATTTATCATGTTATTTATAATACATATATAGCTTATCTAGGTATGTAAATTCATAAAAATCGTTGCAAATTTATCGTATCTTGATATTTTTATAAAAATGTTTAATAATAAATATAACTAAATGAAAAATAAATAAATAAAATAACTTATTGTGTATTTTTATTTATTATTTACGAAAAACTCCGATTTGTATTGTTTGTATGAAAGATACAAATATTTAAAACCATTGGGCGGGTTAAGTGCCATCTAACGGCGGATGCATGCCACAAGACTCTGGCAACCCTGCCATCCTGGTATTTTTCACGCACAGAGGAGGAGTTTTGAAATACATTTTAAACGTTTATCGTTATTTCTGTTCCGCGGAATGGAAGTTCAAGAAATATCTAGAACGAAATACGAGAGTAAATAGACAGAAACATGTTGAAAAGTAAACTTCAATCTATAAAGTAAATAACAATAATATTAATCGAAAAAATGTATTAACATTCAATTTTAAATAATACCAGTTTCACATGATGCACAAAAAAATATTTCCTTTGCAATGTATATTCCATATTTTCGCGGAGTATGTCAAATTTCTTTGACACATTTTACATATATTAGTTTCATACCGACAAGAAATTGATATTTGTTATATGACGGAGTTCTAAACGATGTCTTTTAATAATACTATATAACTCAAATGTCTTTTGAAGTGACTTAGTATCAAGAAAAGTTGCTTTTGTCTTTGTGATTCCGAAATATTTTTTTTATATTTTTTTATAATCATTTACAAATATTAGGTAACTCCACATGTATGTTTTTACATACCAGCCGTTTACTTAACACTTATTTGATAGGAGAGGAAGTTTGTGTGGTACAATGACACCGTCCAGGGTAGGGTGACATTGTACCACACATTGTCAGCTTCCGTCTTTCTTAAGAGAATGTGGGCAAATTTGAACGGATTAAGGTGGTTAGAGCGAGATATTCCCTAGTAGATAGAGACTCCTTATTAGTCAAAAATATTTATTTGCGATATGAGTACATAAATAAAATAAAGACTTATGATGAGTTTTATTTAATTTTACAAACGAATTTTGTTTCACAGATGGAAAATAAAAATATTTCAATGACACGTAAAGACCTACTGCAGATAAGTTTCTTAACAAGTACCAACAGATTGCGAGTACAAGGAATGAATTATTGAAACAGAAAAGTGAATATAAAAAAGCGCTATTTCACAATTAGCAAACACCGAAATTGTAAAAAGTAACTTTATAAACATACATCTATACTTTTTACAGTGATCGCTGAAAGTCTTTGGTAAGTTGGGGAATGCCGTTAAGGCCTTGAGACTGGCATAAATGCTTAGTGCTCATGCTTTTACAAAGTTTCGTTGTTTTCATCACTTTGAATATAATTCATGCCTGGACGACAAGAGGAATATATCACTAGGTGGTAGAGGAATATATCACTAGGTGGGAGATTTGTTTCCATATCGAAATTTGAGGGAAGACAAAATAATTCCTCCGAATGTCACAAAGAACAGTGACAAAAAGTTTTTGAATATTTTTCAATGCTTCTCTCTAATGTTTATTTAATAATCTGAACCAATAGTGGGATAAACCTAGATTATACGTTTGGTTAACAGCTAGATCAGAAGTTTTTTCTCTAGAATCTATAAGGCTTTATATTGCAAGTCAGTTAACAGTTATTATCTCCAGTGGTGAAATTAAGTAATTCACAGTAGATATTTACTGGTTGCATTGTTTCCAACATAATTTTTTATCGTGTAATGATATTGGTTTAGTTGCAGATTATTGTTGTAAGTACGTACTAACTAATGAAGCTAAAATGAAATTACAGCATCTATAATTCTGATAGCTGCATTATTTAGGCACTAAATAATACAATTATTGTATTGTTGGAGATAAATTCCCCAAAAGAGATTTCCAAGTGGCAAAATCTTTTGTAATCGTTTGCTTTGATGTTGCACTCAAAATGAGAGAATCTTTTGGAAATAAGACCCATTCCAAACGCATTAAGTGTTCAGAAAATGCAAACAATTATACAAAATATTTTGCTGTAGATAATATGGTTTCTATTAAAATACTAATACTATCAGAGACTGAATTCATCATTTTTCTTACAATTTCATTGGCCCATGGCTAGATGTAGATGCTGTGGTCCTCCAAGCACAAAATTGTATTGGAGATGTCTTCAGAAAAAAAGTTAATTAACTAAATAACTCTTGAATATGATAGAATAAATCCTTGTAGAAATGCGATGTAAATTAACAAATTGTTTACAAAGTGGAAATTATATTTTTAATTTATCATTTACAAATGCATATTTAGTTTTCTATTGTTCCATTTAATTTATTTTTAAATTTAAACATTGTAGTTCAGAAAACTATCTTATTAATGATTATATTCAAATAAACATTTTATGAAGTTTTCAATAATAATTATTTTAAAAAATCCGGGCTCGGGTATAGAAGCATGGTGGATGGGACTCCCAAGCCTTTTTATTTTACTAGTACGAAAATTTAGCTCTACATTTTCCTATACATTGAATGGTTCATTATAACATCAAAAATTTTATAATTTCAGCTCATTTGATACCACTAACACGTTCACTGAGGTGCTGACATATGCTACATGCTGCTGCATTGAGTCCTGTATAAATTATCTTGCAATTGTGATGTAGAAGGACATCTACTGCGTATCTCGCATAATGAAAGAGAAAATGAATGATTTTCGAATAATTAATGATTCGAATAATCAAATAAATAGGTAATCATTGTTCAAGAACAAAAGTCAAAAAGCTTACATACGACACAATATGAAAAAATAATGCTGCACTGAAGATATAAAAAATCTATAACTCTCAAGATCACCCATTTGCTCATAGAGATTGGTATCAAAGTATCTTTTGGAATATTAATTGAATTGAGTTGAGTTGCTCAACCAATATATCCATATTTCAGCTTTGCTAATATCGAGTTAATATCGAAGGCAATGTTTTCCAGGTGTGAGGATCTTTTATTTGCGCCCATAATACCCAGAGGAATGTAATCTCTCTTGCCGGAGATTTGTCACTCAATTAGAATGAAGCGCGCTACGCGCGCGGTGTTGCCGATTTGCGCGTTACCGTCCCGACCCACCAGGAAGCGCGCGAGTCTCCCTGTGGATTGATTATAGCTTATAATTTTGCAAAATTCTCGCATTTGAAACGGTAGATTTCCTTCAGATTCCGCATATTGATTCTTTGAGGTGCTAGGGGCAATTTTTAAACATATTTTCAAATTTAGATCCGAGCTGAATTGTTAAAACTGTGAGAAAACTGTCACTTCGCCACAAGAGCCCATGTTAAAACAAAAACCTTACGGTTTCACTATGAAAAAAAACGGTGAAATCCATTCAAAATCTACGAAAACATAGAAAAAACTTCTCTTTTGATTAATACAATAAAAAGGCATGCTAAACATAACACGTATCTCACTCTAATCACCGTAAAATATATTACTATCCTCCAATTTATTTCCTTCCATAACAGTTATGCAACATGGGCGTTAAGGAGATGTTTTTGCCCCGAGGGCGACTTCCAAACCAGAGGACCTCTGGCCCGAGGAGTTGGAAGTCGCCTGAGAGACAAAAACAACTAGTAACGCCCGTGGTGCATACGGAACTTTATGGTTTACTAGTTCGTTGCGGAATGAAACGAGAATTCGTAACATTTTATAATTTTTCTTGCGTTGAAAGTGAAAAGGTGCATGTAATAGTCATTTGTCAATATGACGTCAGATAAACAAAGCAGAGTGTGCATCTAATTATTATTGCATAATCGTTATTGGACTGATTTGTTCGTGCAAAATTAAGGAATGTAGTAAAGTTCCTCCGGAAATTCTCGCAAAAGGTAACAGAACTACGTACAGTGGTTTCCAGTAAAATATTGAAAAATATATGAAAAAGTGTATGGCGTATTTATACGTAAAACAGTGTAAATTGCGTTGATGAAACTGTACTTTTAGGTTATTTGCTTCTATTGCGAAAAGTTCTTTAGAATATATCATAATACCAAAAAAATAACATTTCGAGGACGTTACCTGCTGTGCCTTGTACATATTATTACTACGAGTAATACAGCTACTCAAGACGCACACACAATGATTTTAAAAAAAGGTGATATGTTACACTGAAATATGAGTGAATGGAGGCAATAGTATATTAACGGGAACATTCCAGAATTGCAATTTTCATATCAATGAAGCAACATAAAGTTTATAACGAGTTATTTTACTTATTTGAGCATTATGCCATTTATTTATCGTATGTGCTCGCATCGTAACTTTAATAAATAGAATTCATACAAATGTTGTATGTGTTGTGTTGGTATTAGAGCCGATCTTGAAGTATTCAAAAGGCCGTTGGATATAACGAATCGCAAGGGGATTTACAATACAATTACGTGTTTTTTGAGATCCGTAAACACACAGTAATGAGCTAGTAAACCGTAAAAATATTATTTACATCATGACCGAGAACAATGGCATAAATTTGAAGAATTATGAAACCTCTGTATTGCTGTTCTCCGAACTGGCAACGCCTGAAACGAAACGCGAAAAATTCGAATTCACAATTCCGAACATTTTCTGCAATATCCGAAAATGCAGAGTGCTCCGATAATTGGACCATCACCACTACCTTAAAAGTAAATTTTATCTTGTTTCTGAGAAAAATTGTTGAAAATGTTCTTAAAAGCGCCTGTTACATCTAAAATTACGTCAAAAATACTCTCATTTTGAAATATAAAACATACCCTGTTTTGAAAAATTGTTATTAATGAATACATTTAATCAGGAAAAAATTATCATAAATTTTGTTGTTGTAGGAAGATGCCGAAAATGTTTTGAATTTTGGCCATTTTCGAATAATCAGTTGTCAACGAAAATGAGACCATTCTCTCAAATCTCACTCAAACTATCCAACAAGATTTAATTAAAAACGATGGAATTAAGGATTTTTTTCTAAATTTAGGAACTGAATTTATGCACTCTTTCGTTAACAGGGGCCAGCAATATTTCAGCAGTATTTCTGCTGAAAATTAGCAGTTTTTTTTTCAGCAGCAACACATAAATTTCTCCTTTTTAAGAGTGAGAAAGTAAAAAATTGCTCTGAATTTGATCACAAACAGAAGTATTCGCACATACTTTCACTTGCAGTGTAACTGTAGCACCACCATTACTAGACCGTGGAACTTCATGAAACTGCGAATTTTAACTGATAGCTCATATCGAAAGGAAATGTGTATAACTTAGTTTATCAACAAAAATAAAACAAAAGATAACCATTTTCATTTTGCATAATTGCATATTCCTGGGATTTTTTTCATTAATGGCATGTTTTTTATGTGGCATATATATTTTCATTTTATGCGTTTTATTATACAGTGTAAAAAAAGGTTTATATAAATTGTATCTGTTGCTCACAAAATTTTGTGTTAGAATAAAAGAATTTGCCTTTCAAACATATTCCTTTTATTTAGCAAAGACCTATATACGGGAGAATTTTGTAAGAAAATGAACATCAAATAGTTATAAGCAGTAATTTTCGGTTGTTTCATTAAAGAAATCTACCAAACTGTAACGCATTTTCGTACGAAGCCACTACTCTGAAGCGGCGCCTCGCACCGTTTCAGCTGGCGCGTGTGGTTGCAGAGGAAGTTGCCCGTGCCCGTTTGAGCGCCGGGCTCCCCAGGCGGGCAAGTAGCTCGTGCAGGCGCGGTTTGACGTGCCTGAGCTAAATCGTGGCACAACAATGAGACTAATTCACAGAAAGTCGCGAGCGCGACGCGGAATTCCATTGTTGCATTTCAATGTGATATTCCCTGAAAGCTAGCAATTTTTATTGCGTATATTTAAAATAAGTTTTGAATAATTTCTAAAAGATTCATCTGCAAATGTATAGCAAAAGGTGGAAAGTTAGAAACGAACAAAGAACTATGAAATAATACACACATTTTAGCTTACGAAGCATCCAAATGGGTGGAGATAAATTCAAGAAAAGCAGTAAATTCGGAACGGGCATTGATTTTTGTCAGCAAGTTACACAAAAATACTCATATTTTCAAAAAATTGTTAGATCCGTTTTTCATACACACATTTCATTAAGAAAAAATGAATCTTCACAACTGTAGTTAACTGTAGTAAAGACGTTGAATTTAAAAACAGTTGTTTACGTTTTCGGAAAATCAGGCATTTCAACTAACATGTGACCAGCACCATTCTCTCAAGTGTCCTTTACGCTCAGATTCTAATTTAATAAAAAACTTGTGCGGTTTTTAAGAAAAAAATCTTTAAAAAATAATAATTCCTCGTTTGTCACAAAAGTTTGCAAAAAATACTCAGATTAAGAAAATGAATATATTATTCAAAATCTATTTTTGATTAACACGTTTCATTAAGAAAAAATGTATCTTCATAATTGTAGATTGAAGACGCCGAAAAAATTTGAATTTTTTCAATTTTCGAAAAATTAGTTTTCAACTAACATTGTATCATTTTCTTAAACGTTCTTATAGTCTTAAGACTATTCAACAACAAAGTTCAAGACTATTCAAAAACAATTGAGCTGTTTTTGACAAAAAGGTTTATAGAAAATTAAAAATTGCCTATATTTCATGTAAAGGTATGCGAAAAATACGAAAATTTTTTAAATAAACTTGACGATATTTCAAAATCTATTTTTTAAGGAAGAGATTTATTTTAGAGAACAAATATATCTTTAATATTTTAGTCGTAGGAACACGCCAAAAAACCTTGAATGTTTTCAATTTTCGAAAAATCAGAGTTTTTAACAAAATGAGACCTGCACTATTTTTTAAACATACTTTATGGTATCCAACAAAATTTATTAATTAAATTTATAAAATTTATTAAAAACCATGGAGCTATTGTTTTGAAAATGACTCAGAGGTTTTATGTAAAGTACTCCCCAAACTAAAACATCAGTCTCAAATTGAAAGGGCCACATCAGCCACATCAACTGAGAAATATCAATTCTGGAGATAATCGGCTGAACGCTTTAACCGTTAGCGATGTTTACAGAAGGACAGACAGAGACAGATGATTTGTCATCTTTCAAGTTTTCGTTATCGAGTGCTCCTGAAACTTCGATTCTGGCTTCACTATGTGTTAGAATTTTTTTCTAAATTAAGCAAATGGAATTATCCCTCTTTTATTACCAAGACCCAGCAATAAAGAGTTTCTTCTGCCGAAAATACGCAGGTTTTCAGCATTACACAACTTTCTCTTCTTAATAAGAACCTTCTTAAGGGCGAGAAACTAAAAGCAGCAATTATGTTTTCGGCAAAGATATTTTCATATACGTTTTGATTATGATTACTAATTACGTTATGACATCTATATCTATTATTTCGGAACTATCGACTAGTGTACCCGAGCGAGAACTCCGCTTATTGTGGGAAAGACTTCTCTTAAAAACAAGTTATTTAAACAACAACCTGAAGATGGGGGGTGCAAATGCACTCGAAACGTCATTGAATGATGGAAAAACCGACGTAAGATTAAATTTGAGTTGTCATGAAATAAAATAATTATAAAAAAAGGCTGTTGTCTAACAATTTTAAAAGGACGTATTTCTTAAGGTGGTTAGAGCGAGATACTTGTTATGTTTAACATTCCTTTTTTATTGTTTTAATCAAAAGATAAGAGGTGTTTTTATGTTCTGATAGAGTTTGAATAGTTTATATCGTCTAGTTTTTTAGTTATAAGACCGTAAATTTGTCATTTTAGCATGAGCTCTTATAACGATGTAACAGATCCGACCTGAAATGTTAAAACTGTGAGAAAAATAACTGTGTGAAATTGTTTTTAAAAACCGTTCGTTAGGTAGGTAGCATTTTGAAGAATCAATATGCGCAATTTCAAGGACATTCACCGTTTCAAATGGAAGAAATTTGCAAAATTATAAGCTATAATCAATCCAAAGGGAGACTCGCGCGCTTCCTGGAGGGTCGGGACGGTAACGCGCAGCTCGGCAACACCGCGCTTCTTTCAAATTTAGTGACAAGTCTTCGGCAAGAGATCTTGCATTCCTCTGGGTATTCTGGGCGCCGTTAAAAGATCCTCACTCCTGGAAAACATTGCCCTCGATATTAACCACATATTCAGTTGTAACCAGATTAATCAGATATTCAGATATGATGTTTGTAATGATTTGTGCAATCTGAATGAAAAGCTTAATTCAATTAATATTCCAAATGAATCGCTTAGATATCACTCTCTATGAGCAAATGGGTGATTTTGAGAGTTTATATCGTCGCTGTGAAATCAAACCGTCATAAATGCAAAAACTGAGTTTTTGAGTTGTTTGTGCCAAATTTTTCTTTTTTTCCCCGTCTATTTTTATGTCGAACCGGTATGTCGTATAGTTGAATAAAAATACGTCAAATGGCGTTGGACCGGTATGCATTTACGCGGGAATAGCCATTTTGTTTAACTGAAGACGGATCTATTGCGTAGTTCGCCAGTCGCTTCAAAACCCTCAGGGAGGAAAGACGTCCATCATGTGGGTAAAAGTGAATTA
This sequence comes from Teleogryllus occipitalis, assembly GCA_011170035.1. Lineage (NCBI taxonomy): Eukaryota > Metazoa > Arthropoda > Insecta > Orthoptera > Gryllidae > Teleogryllus > Teleogryllus occipitalis. Next base: position 8,866 of record BLKR01006046.1, on the reverse strand, counting down.
TGTCACAACAGTAGGTTCTTACTATTATCCAGATACGACTTATTGACAGATAATCCGGTTTGCACTTAACAGCATTGCGTTGATAGCAGCCTCAACTGAAACAAATCGGCATATATGCCAAAATGTCGGTTTCCGGGGAAAATTTTTCCTGGTGAATAAAGCATAATGTTAATTAAAACCGAAATATGTTGCAATATTTCAGTTTGAATTGTATCCAAACAAAGTTTCATGTGATGTTTTTGAAGATATGCCGGTTTATTTTATTCTTGCGTATCGTTTGGCAAGATGTTTACGGTTTACAAGGCTCAAAATCTGATGACGATGAAGTCGACCCCGATTATAATACAATAAATTCTGGCTCCGAAATTGACTGTGAAAGTAGAGATGAACCGGAGACTGGGATTGAAATCGAAAATGCAAATGAACCAACTACAAGAAAGAGGAAAAGAGACAAATTTAATAAAAGAATTTTAGCAAAGCAGATGCGAAACTGCGGTGAGGAATACGACTCTAAAACTCGAGGAAGTGTAAACAAACGAAGCATGAAGCTTCCTTGCCCCAATTGTAATCTCAAGTGCACTGAGAAAATTGATGAGAACTATCGGAAAGAGATTTTTGCAATGTTTTGGGGAATGGCAGACTTGCAAAGACAAAGAGAATTCATAAAAGATAGCACACAGGCAGTTGTTCCCAAGTATGAGAGGATTACATTGAACCGCAAAAGGGAAAGGGGTTCTAATCAAGCATACTCAATAACAATAAAATAAGAAAATAAATAAATAAAATAAATAAATAAATGAACAAAAGATGTAGGAAAAATACGGGTATTCAAACAGTTTTTTTAAAAACACTTTTGACCTATCGGACAGAGCTATTCGTACAACCTTTGAAAAAACAGACAAAATCACAGGTGTGCTAAGCTTGGAAATGAGAGGCGAGCATGGAAAGGGTCAAAACTTGGATGAAGAACTCGTGAAGAGTGCAAAGATTCACATAGAAAAATTCCCAGAATTCCTAGACATTATTGTAGATCTCAAAGTTCTCGGGAGTATATCGATGGTGGAAAATCTATCGCCGAACTTCACAGAGACTATCTAAAAGAAAGAAAGGAGTCAAACCTTGCAGGAATAAGCTATTTTCAAGTCATACAACCTTTCGTTTTTCACTCCAAAGAAAGATCAGTGTGATGTTTGTCTCATTTACCAAAACACGAAACAATACGACAGAATATGAGAATCATATTCTTGAAAAGGACTTGACCAGACTGGAGAAGGAGAATGCAAAAAAAACAACAACAAATTCAACTGTCGTAGCAGAATACGACCTACAGGCAGTGCTATCATGTCCGCAGGGGGAGGCGTCTTCCTACTACATTTCAAAGCTAGTCGTTTACAATTTAACAATTGCTGAACTGAAGGGCAACAAAACGGTAAACTGTTACACGGGGAAAAAGAGGCGTGATTGAGATTGGCAGCTGTGTGCTGAAATATCTGCAACATTTAAATGACAAAGCTGACTGTCCAATAGACGTCTTTTACAGCGATAATTGTTGTGGACAACAAAAAAATAACTTTATGCTGGGAATGTACAAAAATATACTGTTACAACAATACAAAACATAAAATAAATCACACACAAATTTTTAGTAAAGGGCCACACCCAAAACGGGGGGGATTCGGTTCACTCAACCATTGAAAGAGAAGTTGAAAGAGCACTCCGAAGCGGACCGATATACTTGCCTTCCCAGTATGCCATGGCCATGAAAACGGCAAAGAAAAGTGGCAAACCTTGCCTTGTTCATGAATTGAGTCATGAGGACTTTTTTCACATAAAAGCTCTGAAAGACTCCCCAGTAATTTTACCCGCGTTGGACATTCGAATGTTGAAAGTAATTAAAGACGACGACAACTTATACTTTAAAACATCCTACGGATCACATGCCTGGGAGGAGGCGAAGAAAAGAAATAAGCGGGGCAATAAGGACGTGAATCCTGTTCTCATGCAAGCTTATTTCGAGAGACTTACCATTGATGCGAAGAAAAAGGGTATCCTAAAGTTAGTTACCGATGGGATAATACCATCAATTCATTTAGATTTCTATAAAAATTTGTGAAACTTTGAAGTTACCAGCAAAGGGATAAGCAATATTTTGTTAATTGTTATATAACAAAAAATTGTGAAGCAATAAATTAATTTTTCATTGACAAACTTATCTGTCTTTCTACTTAAAAAAAGTTCTAACTGAAGAAGCCACTGTGACACAAAAGCAAACATTACACTGATTTTAAAGTCATACTAGCATATCTGAATATTTCTCTTAATTTAAGCAATTTTCGATTTATTTGCAACTACTACTTCAATAAGCAGAATTTGTCGAAATTTTATTTATGCATAAGGTGGCTTTGAGGTGAACCAAACGGACGTTACAAGGAAAATATCACATGCGAAAACTTTCAAGCGCTCTGGTGAAAAATATGCATTTTGCAGATATGCCGGTTTGATTTCACAGCGACGATATATTCTATATCTTCAGTGAAGCATTAATATATGTATTGCGTCATATGTAAGCTTTTTGACTTTAGCCCTTGAGCAATGATTAACTCTTTAATTGATTGTTTGAATGATTAATTATTCGAAAATGATTCATGTACTCCTTTATTATGCAAGATATTCAGTAGATGTCATTGCGTTCTACACCACAGTTGCAAGATACCTTACACGGGACTCAAAGCAGCAACCTCTAGCGTAGGTCTGCACCTCAATGAACATTGATATCAATTGTGTACAGTACTGGAAACATAAATTGATCGCGGCCGTCTGCGGCTAAGTTCAGCTTTTGCACGGCTTGGCCAGCCCTTGTCATGACGAAACGTCGCAGGCGGAGCCTCACAAACCATCGTAGCCAATCTCAACGCAGGGGGGAGTGCCCTAACAAAATTACGTCGTACAAAATGGCGGGCGCCGCTAGTTCAGATGTGGAAGTATTTTCAAATGAAAAATACATGAAAGAAACACTTGTATGAACATGAAAGTAAATTCATTGAAATATATATGAACACATAGCACTTAACCACTGTTAACACAATTCTTTTTGAAGAAATTACATTGATATCAGATAAAATAACACTAATTTTAGAACAATTACGTTCTTATACACATTTAAATTCCAATATTCTTGTCCAAACGCAATTTATGAACTTTATCAAATGACCAGTTTACTACAGAATTTTGCGATAAGAAAAACGATTATAATTGCATATTTTCAATTGTTCGTATGTATATTACATTTGCAAAAATGCAAAATACTGTCTTTCTCGAATCGTTAGGACTTCTAGGGAACCATTTTAATTAAAGAAAGTAAAATTCAAAGACCAGCTGTATATTTATCATTAAAGTAACAATTAAACTAGATATTAAGCAATTAATTTGCATCTCATGTCAAAATTGTTATTTTGCTATCATCAAATCAGGACAATTTGGGGACACTCCCCGGCAGGAATAGCGCATATTTCGGAATTGTTTATAAAATTGTTAATTGTTGCAAAATTGTTAATTCGCAGTTTTTGGTTCTGGGACATCAGAAAACCCTTCCCACTTTAGAACTGCAAAAATTGGAAATTGTTTATAATTTTACAAGTTTTGCAATTCTTTTTTATTCTCTCATCTCAATTCCCTTTACACAAGATGCAAAATTCCGCAATCCAACCGGAACTATCGCCTTTCGTTTTCGAGGTACGCAATTGCTTATAGGATCTTAGCGTCTGATGACAACCCTCACTTGTTTCCAGCCCCCAATTCATTCGATCTTGGCTGTCAAGTATAAAATTTAAATAGTTTTGCAGTGTCTTGCTTTCTGCTGATTAAATTGTATTAACGATTTGTGACTTACGACAAATCGGTGGAAATTGTTGCTCATAAGCTGTTTTTTAACTTTCGATTCTTCATGTATCGTTGACACACGTTTTATTATAAATAAATTCTCTGGCAAATTTCTGAGACGAACTGTTATCCTGCAAATTTGAAGATTTCTTTGTGCTTGAATGCATTCTATTCAGTGGTGCAAAGTGTATGCCAATATGTTTCACGTCTAGCGAGGAAATTCATTATCAACAAATATTTTTGCAAAATGCTTTTGGACAGAGCGGTGGCATGAGAGATCATTTTCGTATTTATTCCACGAGGCAAGTTTTAGGCAGCAGATACATTCTGTGTATTAATTTTAATTTTGGTGAAATTGAATCACATGTGAATTTTCAAATAGAACCATACATTTTTTACCTGTAATGAATATATCAATAGAGAAGTTCAATGATGTCTCATTTGTTAATAATTTAAAGAGTAATAATGTATGTTTGACACCGGGCTTGAGCAATCCTTAACTCAAGGCAAGCAACGCTTATCATTGGCTCTTCTAGTAATTCAAGTGGCCTAGCCTCGGAAGATTTCCCCGTGCTTTTTTTTTATCTAGGGCTTTTATCCAGCCGACAGCCGGTTACCCTTTACGCCCCGATGGGACACATATTCTACCATACACTAGACACCAACACACTTGCGGGCTCTTCTGATCTGGGGTCAGCAGAACGCGAGGCCCTCCGCGACAACACATACATACAAAGTCAAGGGACAAACAGCCATGCCCAAGGCGGGACTCGAACCCGCGACACTTCGGACCGAAGCGCTGAGTCGGTACTCGCTCTTAGCCACCTCGGCCATCCAGGTCGGCGATTTCCCCGTTCTTCTCGCCTTAAAAGGCATAAGAGGCGGAGTCTGTAAAATGTGGCACCAATCCAATAACACTTCCCTCCCCTGGAGAATGCTTCGTTACTCCCTTTTGTAGGAACACGTTCTTGTCGTTTATTAATTGTGAAAAATAATTTAAATTCAATATAATAAACGAATAAGAGTTTTGTTTGCATTGTAATGCTACACACATTTAAATATAGAAATAAGACATGCAACTAAACAGTATACACATGTTTTAGGAAGACGAAAATTCTTTCTTATTATAACACTCATTTGTATACTTTTCACAGACAATATTGAGAAGTACACCATCAATCTGATGATTTGTTCTGGTAATAATCGATCTTATACCTAATTGACATGTAATGATAGAAATTTCTAATGTCTGGTATGGGAAATTAAGCATGAGCTCAGTTAATTTTAATGAGAGAGCAATTTTGTGATGAAAATATTTTTTTAATGCATATATTCCAAATCCATATACTTCCTTACATTAATTAACGTTGTTTCCATTTCCATTGAAGGCAAGGACATAACATCCCTCACGCGCCTATGTTTTGAAATGACCTCAGAGAGGTCACTTGCTCTAGTCGCCGTGTTATTGAATTGAACTCTTGAAATGTTCTGTTCATACAGTAGTTCCCGAAACACGTAAATTCCAACAGGCGATCTCAAACTTATAGTAGTCACACCCTACTTTCAAACATTAGTAGATACCGCGGACTGTGAGACCGCACGTAAAGTTCGAAACAAACTTCATTCTCGTTCATGAGCATGTGTTAATCTGTCCAACTTTTTTTGTGTCGGAGGGGCTGTGATTCTTGGGGAGATAATAGTGTAGTGGACATGGAAACCACTCTCTGCACCTAAGCGAGTTCGTTTCCTAGTGTGGACAAAACTTTTGGGGATTGGAAACCTTTCTGCGGACTTCATGAATTATTATAATATTGCGATACCAAATAGTGCGTCCTATTATCATTATAGTTTAAATTCAATTTTTTGTCTTTCATTTTGTTTGCATTTTAATCAGTTTTCTGTTTCTTATATAATTTTGTTAATGTATTTTAGGAATGGGGTTTAACTGATGCCAATGTTATTCTTGATTTAAGCTAGATTGCTGTTTCCAAGTACTCGCGGTTCAAGTCACGTCTTATTGCGTTCGGTGAGCTGAAGAATACCTGCATTAAGAGTGGACTGACAATATGCCAAGCTTCAGAAAAAAAAATTTCAGAATCTCGAAGGGAATATTGATGACTAAAATAAAAGATTGTAAAATGTCGCGATCGTAATAGTTGTGACTGTCAATCAAATAATATCCTAGCAGAATCTATAGCAAGGGCGGTCAGTTTTGCCCGCATGGGCATTCGTGTTCCTATTTATGCCTCGCGGGTGCTGCCACTCAAAATCGTCGCTGCAGCGGGCAACGAAAGAAATTTGAGCGCGGAAACATTCCTGGGAGGTGGGTAACTCAATTACAAAAGAGAACAATGTTTTCATGAGGTTTTTATTAAATAAAACATAATAACTGTTGTAAAAAGCGCTTATTTATTGGAAAATAGAAAAATTCGTAATGAAAATTTTCTGAGAAATAGAATTATACAGAGTCCCACCAACTATGGGCCACCTCATAACTTCTAAACGGTTCCCGATATCGAAATGCAGTTTTCGCTTAACAATGCGGAATCATGGGGGAAGTAATGTGCGGTAGAGATATAATATAATTCGAAATATTTTTAGTTTTCGAAAAAATTAATTATCTTTGATTTTTTAAATGGGACCATATATTTTTTTCACTAGCGATAGATAATCATAAATAGACGAATGCATTGATGTAACATACGTTAATATTTTGATAGTATATTGAGTATAAAATTATACTTTCAGACATATGATTTTGAACTAAATGTACGAGATTTCCTGTTAGCAACCGTTGCCATTGTCGCATTTGGGGAAGATTGCCTTCGCGGCGCCGGCACTTTTGCGAGAACAGGGGAAAGGTCGCGAAGGCCACTTTCCCCAAAAGCGACAGTGTCGACGGCTGCAAGAAGAAAAATTGCACGTATAATTTCAAATCTCAAGTCTCATAATATAAATATATAAAAACGGGTTTATAAGTTTATATTATTATCGGTTTTTTACATCACTACCAATGCGTGAACTATTTTTTTTTATTTAATCGCAAAATATCAAAAAATACTAATACAGCCTTACCAATCCGTTTGAATTCATGTAATTCTGCAATTACAAAGTTAATTGTGAATTAACTTAAATTAATTAAGTAATTTAAATTAATTAAATTAAGTTTAAAAAATTAAAGACTATTGAAATATTTTATTGAAGTTTCTCAAGAAAATGTTTCAGTCTATCAGAACGGAGATGGGGAGGTACGCTTTCTCTAATTGTAAATTGGGAGTCAGAAAATAAACGGACGCAGAATATTGCCTGGGAAGTGGGAAAATGAATATTACGCAACACTGTCGCTTAATGTCATCATTTGACGACTTTCCTGCTATCGAAACATCAAAATATTTTAGAAGATAACATTATTATTCAGCTTCATTTGTTAGCATAAAGTACTCGATAAATGGATTAAGACGTACTTTTTTCGTTGGGACTCATCAGGGCTCTAACTTATCGCACGGTAAAGAAGTTATTTCGCTCAATGAAAGTAAGTTAAAATTAATAGTTTTTTTACGAACGTTATTCTGGTGTTTCCATCACCAAACAATTGTAATATCAAAAAACTAGACTATTACCATGCATGCCGCCATTAGTTTTTATTAATCAAAATTTCGAAAAAACGTACTGCTAGCACTTCGGTTAGAACATTATAATATGTAATTTCAGTACATTGTCCATAATCGTTACACTACGCAAAATTGTGTGGAGTGGATAGTTAACGTCAGAAAATAACTCCAGTTACTTGTATTGATATACAGGACAGTTTGGTTAACTGGGCCAGATATGCTTTTTTATTTATTTTTTTCCATTTGTTTATCTTAAGTTAGCCAAACTTATTATATAATAATATGAAGTTAATATAAGAAACAGTAATACAAATTATTAATTTTCAAGTTTTAGCAAATTTCGTGGGATGCAGAAACGTAGACGAAAAAATGATTCACTTAACTGCAGTATGGGATTAACTGATGCTCTTATTGTGGTGAAGTGAATTATTAAGAGCATACTGAACACAGTTATACGAGTATATTATAAATAGGAGACAGATTTTAATGAAATATCATTTTTACTTTCTTGCATACCTACGTATATACGGAGTAATATACGTAATGTAGAGAAAGTTATGTAATGCTTCGCCAAAAAACGGTGGATTTTCGGCAGAAAAAATTCATTGCCAGATCTTGATAACGAAAAAGTGGATAAATGCAGTTGCTTAATTAAGAGAAAAAAGTCCTCTTATATGTGATGTAGCCAGAATTCCTATTTTGTTGGTCCTTGATACCGAAAACTCAATTGCAAGCGAAACGCCCGCCGTCTGTCCGTCTGTGAACACTACTAGCGCTTAAACCATGCGTAGGATTTTTTTCAAATTGAAGAAACATCTGTCTATCTATCTGTAGTTGAAGCTTTGAAATTTTGAAAACCATTCTTTAAAACTTGGGGGTTTTTAGATCAAGCCCCACGGACATTCTCGAAATTTTCTCAAAAGTTTGCTCAAAATTTTTTCTTTAAATTTATTGTAATAACAGAGCAAAATACACTTATAAAAGTGGCATAGGTTCTATTTTCACGGTTAACAGGATTTTCAAAAATTGCAAAAGTTTGAATTTTTCTAGCGTCTTCTCACAACTGAAAAAATTGCAAATTTTTTGCGAAAATTGACCAATTGAATAACAAAAAATTAAACTGATGTTAAAACGATAATAATATAGAAGATGTAGCATTACAATAAATACTATGAAAATCGAAAACAGTACACTGATTTTTGGAAGGTTTAGATACCTGTAAATGCCTTTTATCCAAAACCACAAATTTTTGGAATTGATCACTTTTATCAATAACCCTGCGATATTTAAGAAGCTATTTCAACAGTAAAAATGATAAAAAAATGTCTTTACATATTTATGGGCTTTAAGAGTGTAATACAAATTTATTGGGGATC
>BLKR01006045.1:0-66229 GCA_011170035.1 Teleogryllus occipitalis | reverse complement strand
GCTGTATCATCTGGAATACACATGGTATTAGCAATGCAATAGACATGGTATTATTGACACACAAAACACAGGGCAAACATTTATCTTCAATTAAAAAGGAATTTTCACTCACTAGAACATGTGGGGAGGACATAAGAAATGTCCCCTTCCTCATGTTCTTCATGAACTTCTCCGCCAGGTGTAGAAGGATCTGCAATACAAAGAGACATGGTATTATTGACACACAAAACACAGGGCAAACATTTATCTTCAATTAAAAAGGTATTTGCACTCACCAGAACATTCGGGGAACTCGGGAGAAATGTTGTCCACTACATGCAGAGCAGGTAGAGCAGAGCCTGCAAAAGAAATAAGGATGTTTAATTAAATTAAAAAAGAAAGTTTTCTTACTACACCTTCTAGTTGCTTAAAAAAAACCTACGCCTTTCTTGTGGTAATCCTTCTAAAAAGGACCTGAGTGCTCCCTCCGGCAACTCAGGACGCACATCAGCAAAAATTATGGGCTCCGCATTATGTGCTAGTCTGCCTGCTGCAGTGAACATTTCCGGCGTGAAGTGCTCCATACATACATATCTCAACCTTATGAGAATTTCCCAAGGTCTAGATGCCAAAGTCGGGTCCCCAATTGCCTATAACCATTTCATACACCTGTAATAAAATTAGTAATGTATTATTGAGCTATTATAGTTATATCAAAATCACCTTAATGTTAATATAGCTATTATAACTTATAAATTACATGATTATTAAAGCAACCAGTGCTTTCATGACTTCAATACATTGGATGTTCATAATAATTGTGTTTACGATATCCTCACATATAATTACATTATTTAAATTAATTTCATGTATTATTTAGTGACATAGTTAATTTACTATGTACTATTTAGTGACATAGTAAATTAACTATGTCACTAAATAGTACATGAAAAAATTGTTACAGAACCATGCTAAGCATTTCATATCGCTTACCTTTCAGGATCTCTTGGAAACTTAAAGAATTGCTGTTCACTCCTTCTATTTTGGTTGTATCGGCAATTGGGTACCCAACAACGCCTAAATTAGGGCATTTCGAGAAACACAAACGCTAAAACGGCTATAACACACAAACGCTCACGCAAAAAGTTTTTGCCAAAAACGTTCAGATGAGACCGTTTCGTTTACACACAAAGCATGTTCATAATTGCAGGGTCCGGCCTGTAGATTTCGCGCGCCGCGCCTTTGCGCCCTTCGACGCTATTGGCCCAGACGGGGTCTGACATGGCGGAATTCAAATTCAAATACAATTCAAATAAGAACAGGCCCAGGCCTATCTAGTGGCAAGGGACTGCTGATAGGACAATCATGCCACAAACATCGCTGTACCCCCTGTTGCACTTTCCCTTCCAGTGTTCGCTTTCCCCCCAGAAGCTGATTGCTTCGCGCCGCCTATACAGCTCATGTCACGGCCTTCTGGAAGGCAGTGCCTCTCCCGAACCGCATTCCCGCCCTCAGAACCTCAATGGCTCCACCGCCCCCTTGGCCTCACGGTGCTCTTTCGCACGTGCATCCCACTGCCTCGGCACCCGCCCCTCGCTCCGCTCGCCGGCGAGCGCGAGGCCGCGCGAGGGGCAGCCCTGCCGCCGCGCGCGCCGTTACGAGCCGTGTCTGTTTTTATCGCGCGCCCGCTCCCTTGGCAGCAATTGTCTTCGCCGTGGGCCGGCGATGCCCGCGGGAGCGGTGGGCGCGCGGACTGGGCGGGGAGGCCGGGAGAGACACGGAGGAGTAGGGTGAACGGAGTGGAGAGGGTGGGGTGGGCGGGGCGAGGAGCAACAGACGGAAATGGAGGGAAGTGATACGTGGGCGTGGTGGAACGAGGCGAGACGGGAGGAGAGAGGGCGGGTAGACGAGGAGGAGCGAGGCGAGGCGGGGAGGAGTGGGGGGGACGAGGAGGCGCGAGACTAGGCGGGGGGAGTGGGCGGGAGAAGGCGAAGCGAGGCGAGGCGAGGGCGGGAAGAGGCGGGGAGGAGCGAGGCGAGGCGGGGGGAATGGGCGAGGCAAGGCGGAGCGAGGTGAAGCGAGACGAGGGTAGGAAGACGCGGGGAGGAGCGAGGCGAGGCGGATAGGAGTGGGCGGGACAAGGCGGAGTGAGACGAGGGCGGGAAAAGGCGGGGAGGAGCGAGGCGAGGCGAGGCGGGGGGAGTAAGCGGGACAAGGCGGAGCGAGACGAGGGCAGGAAGAGGCGGGGAGGAGCGAGGCGAAGGGGATAGTAGTGGGCGAGACAAGGTGGAGCGAGGCAAAGCGAGACGAGGGTGGGAAGAGGCGGGGAGGAGCGAAGCTAGGCGGGTAGGAGTGTGCGGGACAAGGCGGAGCGAGGCGAGGGCGGGAAGAGGCGGGGAGGACCGAGTCGAAGGGGACAGGGGTGGGCGGGACGAGGTGGAGCGAAGCCGGGTGCGAAACGAAGGTCGCAGCGCCGCTGGGTGGCTCGGTAAATCTTTCGGGCCGGCGTCACACGGGACCCGTTTACGGTGGCTCGGGACGGCGAGTCCATAAACACGTCCAGGCGAGATGGCCGTGGCAGCGGCGGCGGGGGCGGCCGGCGAGGCGTCGGTTCGCGTATTAATAGCGCTAGATAGCGCTCGCGGGTGCGCGACCACCCCGCCGTGTTTATTATGCGCGCCGCGAGGGATTATGGGGGTAATAATACGTCACAGCGCAGCGCCGCGCCGCACCGCGCGGAGGCTGCGAGCCAGGGCTGGCCACCGGCCTGGCACCCCGCGCCACGCGCCGCGCCAGATCCAGGCCCATTAGTGGAATGGGGTCGTTTGCAGCCTTCGGGATGCAAAGAGGTAGTTCCAGATGGAAGGAAAACTCTACGGTGCGAGATTAATCAATGTTGTTGCTAGGAGGAAATCAAAATTTGTCATTTGAGAGCTTTCAGGATGCAAAGAGATTGTTCCAGATTCAAGGAAAAAAATCAGGTGAGAGATTAATCTATGTTTTTGCTAGGAGGAAGTGAAAATGTTTCATTTGCAACCTTCGGGATGCAAAGTGGTAGTTCCAGATGGAAAGAAAAATCTACGGTGTGAGATTAATCAATGTTGTTGCTAGGAGAAAATGAAACTTTCTCATTTGCAGCCTTCAGGATGCAAAGAGATTGTTCCCGATTCAAGGAAAAAATTCAGGTGCGAGATTAATCAATGTTGTTGCGAGGAGAAAATCAAAATTTCTCATTTGCAGCCTTCGGGATCCAAAGAGGTAGTTCCAGATGGAACGAAAAATCTACGGTGCGAGATTAATCAATGTTGTTGCTAGGAGGAAGTGAAAATGTCTCGTTTGCAGCTTTCAGGAAGCAAAGAGATTGTTCTAGATTAAAGGGGAAAAATTCAGGTGCGAAATTAATCAATATTGTTGCTAGGAGGAAGTGAAAATGTCTCATTTGCAGCCTTCGGGATGCAAAGAAGTAGTTGTTCCAGATTGAAGGAAAAATCGCAGGTGTGAGATTAATCAGTGTTGTTGCAAGGAGAAAATCAAAATTTCTCATTTGCAGCCTTCAGCGTGCAAAGAGATTGTTCCAGATTCAAGAAAAAAATTTCAGCTGCGAAATTAATCTATGTTGTTGCTAGGAGAAAGTGAAAATGTCTCGTTTGCAGCCTTCGTGATGCAAGAAAGTTGTTCCAAATTGAGGGAAAAATCTCAGGTGCGAAATGTATCAATATTGTTGTTAGGAGAAAATGAAAATGAAACATTTGTCGTTCATTTGCTGTAGAAAGAAAAGAATGCCGATGGGGTCGGGACATGTTATCTGTTATATACTTTCAGGTGGCAGTTGTCCTTAGAATATTAATTTCAAATGCATTTGTGTAAAAATTGGTGCATAGTTTTTATACATTTTGATCATTTTTCTAAGATTTAAGTTTGATGAATATTCTTACTATGATGGGAGGATATATTCTACGAAGATAATAAAAAATAAGATTTTAACAAAGTTACAAGTGAATGATTTGGATTGTAAGTACGAATATTGTTTCATTCATTTTTCATTTCGATTTCATATGTGCATGCCTTTCCGAACAAATAGTGTCATCTTGCATGAAACTCAAATAGTTTCTGAATTGATTTTTAAAATAAAAAATATATATTAGGACACGAAACTAGCAAATGGTTTTGTAGAACCAATTTAGATGAATAATCCAAGGGATAAACTATTCCAAAATTAAAACAGCGACAATGTTCAATGTTCATATTGACAATCATTTTGAAATAATCTGTATTCTATATATTCTTAAAAACGAAAATAAATTGATTCGTTTAAAAAATGAAAAAAGCAAGAATTATTGATAATGCTGTAAACGCTTTGAGAGTAAACACACCACACAATTGTGTCTTTTAAGTAATGTTTCATAATTATTTGCAGTAATAAATAGTTTTAATACATTAAATTTTGTTACATCTTATTTGCATAGAGAACAATTCGATTATATTTGATAATATTTTGTAAGGACAAAACCGTACACTCTCCATCCCAAATTATGTCGCTCCATTTTGTGATGTTGATTGCAGGTTTTATGTAGCTGTAAATAAAACTCTTAATGTTATACATTATTAGACGTAGTTAATACAGAATTGTAAATAATACGAGAAGGTGAATTTGAAAATTGTACATAGAGAATATGACCAGCCGAGCAAGCCTCTAATATGGGCAGTGGCGCAAGTTCATTTCTTCGGCAGTAAGATCGCGACCGGCGACAGGTTGGTTGGAAACGAAAAGAGACAATATGCGGTAAGGAGCGATGCGAGATGACGAGCGAGAGAGCCAGACGGGGAGGCAGCATAAAGACAACCGATTCCTTGTGGTTTTATGGCGATCGCTCGATCGACTTGCGTCCTCGTCCTCGCGTCCTCGAAAATGGTAGAAAATGAGGGAAACGGAACCTAAGATTTGCTGGACATCGAAGTGGCAAAGAGGAAACGTGGCAAGTGGAAAGTGAGCAAGGATGTGTACGAAACTGCTGGGTAGCAGTGCAGGGTGAAAGCACAAGATGACAGTGGAGGCAAGGGAGCAAGCAGCGCCGAGGGGACTGACGGCAGGTGGCAAACGGTTATAGAAGCGAGTCTTTCTGCGTGATGGGCGAAGAGCTCAACGAGGCGACAGGAGAGGCGGTGACAAACGACGAGGCAACGGCTGGAAGAGGACAACCGAGGCCAACAAAGAGCGAGCTAGGACTACGGCCGGGGCAGGGGCGCGGTCGGAGGGCGGTGGCGAGGCTGATGGCGGCGTGCGGTCTTGCGGGGCGAGGCGGCGTGGGCGGGGAGCGGGGCGGGGATGGCGGCGGGGAGAGCTGGGCGCCCCTGCGGCCAGCCGCTATCTGCGGCGCGGCTGGGCCGCGCGCGAGGTTTACAACTGTGCCACTTTATTGCCGCCGCCCCCGTCGCCACCAACGCCACCGCCGCCGCCGTCGCCGCCGCCGCCGCCGCCGCCGCCGCCGCCGCCGCCGCCGCCGCCGCCACCGCCACCACCACCGCCACCGCCGCCGCCGCCGCCGCCGCCGCCGCCGCCGCCGCCGCCGCCGCCGCCACCGCCGCCGCCGCTGCCGCCACCGCCGCTGCCGCTGCATCTGCCGTCGCCACCACCGCCACCGCCATCGCCACCGTCACCGCCACCACTGCCGCCGCCACCACTACCGCCGCCGCCAGCACCACCGTCGCCACCGCCACCGTCGCCACCGCCGCCGCCACTGCCGCCACCGCCGCCACCACCGCCACCATCGTTCCCGCCGCCGTCACCCCCAACGCTGCCGCCGCCGCCGTCGTTGCCACCGCGCGGTTATGGCCGACGCGGCAGGGCAGGCAACGGCGGCGCAGGGGAGGGCGATGTTAATATTGCAAGGCTTAGCGGTCGTCAACGTGGCTGCGTGTGTGCGCGCCACAACCCGGGGCTCGCGGACCGCGTCTCCCCGCCCCGCCCCTCTCCGCACCCGGTGGGCGCCGCGCGGGCCCGATTACGCTAACGAGCGCGGTGTGGGCGGCCGCCCCTGGCCGGCGCCGCGGGACGGGAGGGGCAGGCCAAAACTTGCGCACGTTTTGTCGGACCTCTGCACCTGCGCGAGTGCACACAGTCCACACTTCGTTTATTACGCAGTGATTCATCACGCCCCGCGCGCCGGTGCAGCGGGCGGACGCGGCCTCCGTCCCGCGGGTTGCGGGTGGCCTCGGGGCGGGCGGCGGCTGGACGCGCAGACCGGCGACCGCGTGGCTGATTGCTGGCAGCAGAGAGCAGCGGCCGTTAAGGGAGGAAATAAATTGGCAGCACAATGTCGTAGCTTAATATTAGCGTAAATTATAATGGCTCATTTCAGTTTAGCGTAAGTGCTTATACGAAGAATGAGTGTTGTTTTTTGACTGAGGACACTTTTTTACAAATACACATCGCACCATGCCTTAATTATAATCATTAATATGTGATAAAAATAATAAAACCTGAAATTACACTGTTATATTAAAAAGTGACCCCTCTTACCTTAAGTCATATTCCAATAATTTATTTATGAATTGAATTAGTTTATACCAACAGGAAAGAAAAAGACACATAACATGAAAATGACAGAAAATTAAATGTTCTCAAGACTGCTTATGCTACTTTTGTTCACGATACATATGTCGTTTCGTCGTTGTTACTCTTCGGAGACGTACAAACTTTCCGAAGATAAATATCGTTGACTGCTACTGCTCTTCTGTGGTTTCGAAGCTGTGGATTCTAAATTCGGAAATCCATGTATAATTTAATTGTCGATGAAAGAATGAGTTCTTTTTTATCCTGTTGGGAATTGCAAACATCTGCAAGAAGTTAAAATTGAATACACTATTTGTATACTTGGTAGTGAGTACAATTATTTCCTTTGGTTTAATGAAATGAAGTTATTTCCGAAGTTTTGGTACAGATAACATTATTATACTCTACGTGATGCTAATACAGATAAGCGTGCTTTTGAAAAATACAAGATAATACAAGCCTAAAACTGAAAGACAATATCAATAGAGGGAGGTGAATTTGCAAGGAATTGACGAGAAGCAGACAAAAAAAAGTCTGCAGACTGTGAGATGGAGAAACTGGTTGGCTGAGAATTGCGCGAGATGCTACGGTGAGTGAAGCTGCGCATGGGGCTGGCGAGTGAAAAGAGTGTAAAATGTGGCTGAGTGCGTCGTAGCCGTGGAGCAAGGCCAGCAGGAAGAGCGACGTGTGGCGGGGAGAGGCGGGCGAAGAGATGTTAAGCGGGGAGAAGGGTGAGATGTAAATGAAGCAGTGAGGGAAGAAGAAGAGGAGTGAGGTTAGGGCTGCGCGTAGCAAGGGGGAAAGAGGTGAGGGCGGGTAGAATACGGTCATAAAGACTGGAGGAGATGGGGTGAAGAAGGGAGGAGAGGGACGAGGAGGAAAGGAGACGGGTGAAAAAAGCAAGAGATGAGCGAGTAGGTAACGATTGAGTGATCGATTGTTAGTGATACCTGGCGCGTTAACAACTAAAGTCATTAGTCTCGTAAGTGTAGTGCATATGTTTTTCCTCAGGAAGTGACGAGATTCTTCCTCCGCTGGATGGCGAGATCCTGCGCCGACCTACTGTCAGCCAACAGCCGTTTCCTCAACCAGGTATCTCCCACCAGTGAAAGACCGCCCCAGCCGGGACAATAAACGAAATGGAGAGGAGAGAAGAAGGGAAGTGAAGAGGGAAGAAGAGGTCGAAAAGGGGTGGAGAGAAACGAGGAGATGAGAGGGGCGAGGAGAGGAAGAGAGAGGTGAGGAGAAGATAGTGGCAAGGAGGCGAGGAGAGAAGGAGGAAATGACTGTATGAAAGATATGTGAGATGGGATCAGGGCGGAGCGACGAGAAAAAAAGTGTGGTGAGAGTCGTGAGGTGGTGGGGGCAGGGCGTTTTGGGTCGCGAGGGGGTGTGGCGAGGCGAAGTGGGGGGCGTGGCGCGGCGGGGAGGTGCGTGAGCGGCGTGCCTGAGCGAGCGAGCGCTGGGGAGGGGGCGGCGGCCTGCGCCCGGCACGTGCACGCCACGTGGCCAGCGAGGCGCAAGGGCCGGGCGGGGTCGGCCGACCGGCCGGCCGATTAGCGGCCGCTTCGGGGCCGATGTTTGCCCCTGGAAATTAGACCGTCCGCTCCACAGCACCCCGCCCCCCGCGTCCTCCCCCACGGCCGCCGCCCCCGGCGTTTCCATCGCGGCCCTTCCTGCGCTACTTCGTCGGGGGCCACCTTCGTCGTTCGAGTGCACCCGTTTCATTTCCTTCTTGCGCATTCTTTCCTCTAACCATCAACATAATACTTACATCTTTCTTTCCCCATTTTCCACTCGCGTTTTTCCATCCTGTATTTTTCCTTGATAATATCAATTTGACGTTTTGATGTTTTCGGAAAATAATGTTCATTATTTATTTGTTTCTAAACTATTAGTTTTCTCTTCTTGCATTTTTATTCGCAACTATCCGAAGGCTTGATCCCCTTTTCTGACTCAGTTGTTCAATTTCTGCTCGTTTTTTCTCTCATTCCACACTCATTTTTTATGTTTTGTTTTTTTATCTACAAAAGAATACTGTATTCTTTACGCCAACTTAATTTTTCCTTAATCTTACTTATAATTTCCCTTACCCATACCATAGAATTATAACTTATTCAGTTGAGTTAGTCATACTCCATGTCGGTCTTTTCAATTATTCAATAAGCGAAGTAGTTCTTTTCATTTCCTTCTTGTCTCTCGTTCGTCATTCTTTCTCCAGTCCAGTTCTTCGCCCCGTCCCTCCCGCGAGGAAGCCGCCGCCCCTATTACTCCTCCTCGCCGCCGGGAACTCATTTCCACCTCGGGATTAGCCGGCCGCGCCGGCCCCGGGGGAAAAGTCTTCGGGTCGTACGTTCATTTGTTTATAAGCCACGGGAAATTGGGGGGAGGGGGAGACGAGGGTGGGAGTGAGAACGGAGGGGCGTGGCACTTGGCCGCCTGCGGGCCGACGCGCGAAGGCGTAGATCCCTGTTTCCAGGCGGCAATTAATCTCTCGACCTGAACCAGATGCAACGCGAGTGGTCAGGGGGAGAAAGGAACAGCGAAAGCTCCTTAAGCCTAGGTATTTCTTTATTATGATGCCAGGGCTTAATCCCTACGGTCGTACCTGGAATACATGAATGAATGATTTGATGGATGTTTGATTAAGAGAATATATGAATGTTTATGGAGCGAAGATTTCCTCAGACCAGGACGAAACGTTCGCAGATGACTACGGCCACAAAAGTCCCGTGCCAGCCGCGGTGTCGGAATTCAGGTGCCCGTTCACACGGTATGTCAGTTGTGAGTCAGGTTTAGTCACGATGTTTTCGTCATCTGATGAAGAATATGCGCTTGCTTTAACTGTTCATGCAGGAGAAAGAAAATGCCCAGTTAGTTCATATTCTAAGCAAATGCGATACTTTGCTTTTCTCTACTTCTTCTACATTTCCATGAAATATCTCTTTTGGAAATGAAGGAAATAGGTTCATGATATTATTCCGAAAAGGAAAAAGTACAGAGAATTTGGTTTTTGATTCTGAAACTTCGAAAGGAGCGGAACGGCTTTGACTTGTAATTCAAAATGTCTAGAGGCTACTATGATGAAGTTTTGAATCTCATCGCAGTCGATATAAGAAAATCTGTCACTAACATAGCTATCATGAAGGTAGCTTAGTTGAAGAACAACTTGTTATTGCGCTATTTAAAAAAATAAAGTGTTTGTTTAATAAGAATAATAGAATCGATCATTTATGTAAGGGCCTATGTCAGTGTCATGTTTTGTCAAAATGATGTATGGATAGAATAGATTTCTGTGGGTGTTGTTACGCATTTTAATTACGATAGGGCACTAGTCAGGCAATAACAAAGCTATGAAATCAACATCAATTTTCACAGTTTATTCATGAAAGGGCAGTCAAATTACATAGGTCCTGTCATAAATTTAGAGTGTAATGTAGTTTATAAAGACGTTATCTACACTGAGCTTAGTATTATTTATTCCACTGCTTAGCTTTTTTTTGTTTTTGCATTCGAATGACATGGGTTATTGAATAAAGGGACGTTACCTGGTTATCATTATTCATTTATTCCAAGAAACTTTTTTGGTAGCATAGCAACCAACTTCATTGCTTTTACTTGAGGCAACAGTGGCAGGAGAGCCCAATTGATTGTCGCTTGTTCTTCTTGTATTAGCTGTTTGAAAATCACAACAGCCTTGTTCTTTGAAGCTATTAACGTCATGGAGCCTTCTGTTAGAGATTGTAAGAAAAAAAGGGAGTACAAAGTATGGAATATAACAAAATGGACTAGATTAAAAGATCTCGTCTTCATGGTGCAGAATATGTGAATCACCGCAATGAAATTGTAACTCCAAATGCAGCTTTTGAATATTGTATGTAAAACTAAAAAAGCTGATTTTTTTCTATATCATGAAGGTATTGCTACAAAAGCAACGAATGAAACTTGCTCTTTCCTTCTTAAATACCCAAATTAAAATGTGCACCCAACTAAACCTCTACAGTGATTCTTGTGAAGGGGAAATAAGAACCACAATATGAAAGGGTTTCTTTTGGCGCTCACTGACACTAGATTTGATAAAATCATTCACCGTTTCCAATCCATGGTTACTCCTTTTTGACTTGTGACTGGCTTTGGTCAGATAAAGGTTGAACTGAAAAAAGCATGATAGGTTTTACTAACCAATGCAAATCTATGAAATTTTTTTCTGCTGTAATCCCAGGAAATATTAATGATCTGTTGTAATCACAGGAAATGAGAAGTATATGACAGTGATTACGACGAAGTTTATTACCGCCTTTTCATTACTTTTTTTCCATGACTAAAAATAATTGTAATTCAATTACTTTTCACGAAAGAAGAATATTGAATTGCGCACCTTATCAGAAGTACACATGGCTTAAAGTGAAAACCTCGTATCTCGAATAACATGCATTTTAATAGGGATTAAAAAACTTTTACTGAACATGTTTGCCTGGCAACTCACGTTTTTTTTTCTTTTCTTTCTTTCTAGCACCCTACAAGTACATTATTCTTCCATTGACTAATTATGCAGTTGGGATAAGAGATGTTCTTCCTAATAATGCATTAACTTTTTTAGAGAACCACTAGTAAAAGTGGTCACATTTAGGGCACACACAGCTTGCTAAAAGATTAATTTTTACCACTGGTACTAAAACTGAGACGGTGGTCAAGTCATCAGGTACAACTGTGAAAGCAACAAAGAAAATAAAATACTTTTGTCTGACCGCATCAGTTACTTCTTGCTTTAATTTAACGTAGTATATAATTGAGTGATATGCATTCTTGAATAGAAATAAAATATAAGTCCGTAAGGATGGGTAAAAATAGTATATGACACACGAGGTAAATGTGAATTAATTTTGCTTGTAGGATTATGTCACGAGGCCGATAGGCTTATGCACAAAATAAAATACCGCTTGCACCGCTCGCATTGTACATAACTATTACTTTGTTGATATGAGTTTTTAATTTTCTGTGGCAGATATATCCCAAAGCCTACGTTGGTTGTGTAAATACCGATCTTTGGCAGTAGTCAACTTTTTATTCTTGAACAGATGAATAAACCTTATAACGAATGATCTTGTCAGGCAAAATCGAAATTAGTAACTGTTATCGAAGGCCGAGGAAATAGCAAGGATTCAAAATATAAGTTTTAAAAAAGTTACGAAAGCAGTTTCATTGTGTAATCGTGTCAGTAAAACACTTCTCGTTGCTCGTAGTGAAGGTTGGACTCTAAAAGATGCTGCAGGCTGAAGTATTGTTATCTTCGGCGAGCAAAGCGAATCCAACAGTTTTATTTACTTTAATTTTTTAACACGCGCGCTTAATTTTAAGGCATAAACACGCGAGGGGGTGTATTCCACCCCAACATTTACGGTCAAATTAACCGAAAATTGTACATTAACTCTCAATATTTGGGTTAAAATACGTTGAACTCTCCCTGGATGAATACAAGATTACCTTTTGTTTTGTTAAAATGGTAAAGTTTTGGTAGTGTTTTTAAGGGGAAAAAACCTACGTTGTTTCCTGTAACATTTTTGCATATTGAAACAAAATGCATTCATTATCATATTTTTTTTGCTAGTAAATGGTTTTAAATACTTATATATGGAAAGAGGAACAATAAATGAAGCATTTTTTGCATTTTTATAAACATTTATTGGAACCTGTTAAAAATAAAAAGCATTTAAATTATATAAAATAAGTATATTCTCAAAACTGAAGAGCTTTTTCAACAAAGTTAAATTTAAAGTTTCATCCCTAAACTTATCCTGTTATACATTCTTTAAAACGTAATACATTCTTTAAAACGGTTGGAATGTATGTTTCATTTGCTGTAATGTTGGAGTAACTTTTTCAAACAGTACAGACCGGAAGAAATAGTCATAAACCCGGCCGATGTCACTGCAGTGCCTTTGGCCTGGAGGTAGCAGGTTCGGATCCTAATTGTGGCAGGATTTTTGACACTAGTTTGTCAGCTAGGTCGAGTTTAATCGCTAAGTGGAGGAGAAATGTGGCGGCCGGCTGCTCTGATCGGTAGTTCTCCGTGGTTACTCCGAACAACTCCAGGTGAAAGACGGAGCAGTGCCCTAACAAACCGGCCATGGACCGCGCGCCATCTTTCCTTCCTCTCTTTCCTCTGTCCTATCCTCATCCCCTTACTTACACACTCTTACACAAATATGTACTACATTACTATACATGCCGGGAGACCGGTCGGGAGGTTAGAACTTGTCCCGGCTGGGGCGGTGTCCCATTGGTGGTCTCCGTTAGCCGACGGTAGGTCAGCGCCGGATCCTACAATCTAGCGGAGTTGATCACCGCCACCTCCCGAGGAAAAAAAACATGCACTACACTTACGGTATTAATTACCTTAGCAGTTGACGCGCCCGGAATCACTAACAATCAATCGGTCAAGGAGTACAGAGTATTAGAAGGCATTCAGATGGGCTGTCGGAGCAATTATTCAGAGGCATACCATTCGCAGTAGTAGAGTAAGTGCTCCCTACATATTAGTCATAATTAGTTAACAAATAGTCATATTATCTCCAGAGTAGTATCATCTGACAAGAAACGGAAGAGTAGGACGGGAACGGGATAGTAATATCATCTTACAACGCTTACAAGAACGGGATGGATTAATGAGATGATGACAAGTTATTGGGATCGTAGCGATAAACGTTTGATAACAAGAAAAAAAACTATCAGAAACACACACACGGGATAGAATCTACCCAGCCAATGATGCTTATGCTCTTTAAAATGCAACTGTCTCACAGGACATTAATGAAATGCGGTGAGGAGCTAGCAGGACTACAGCGAGGAATCTACGGGAAAGTAGAGAGCACAAAAACGTTTTGTGCATATTGTGACGTCGTAGAAACTGAATGACAACCCAGACACGAGCTGTATTTACAAATCTGTTTACTTACAATATTTACATTATTTACAGCTCTGGGGCTCTTTGCAATCTACCTCCGTGACTCCCGCGCGCACTGCTCTCCTTCCCCTGGCTAGTGCATCCTCTACCCAGACGCTTTACCGCGCCGGTGCCCCGACACACAGTGCTACGCACAGTGTCACGAGGAATACACATCCGCCTCCGGGGGCAGCAGTTACGTCCGCAGGCGAGGCTCACCCTTAACGAACTCTTCTCCTCTCCGCTAACTTATTTGGCGTTCACGTGATCCCCCAGCCCAGCATCTCTGAGAGATGCGGGTAGCTATTTCGGTTACCACATGTTCTGCTCATCAGGGGGCCAGTCTCCACTGCCCTGCTCGCCGTGCGTCATGGGAGGTCACAACACCCCCTTCAGTTGGATTTTATACTCGCCGCCTTTGTTCGTTCTCATGTGGTCGTCAGCCACCGACACCTTCTAAGGAAGTTCAAAGGTCTGGTCGCCATTCGGTGACATCACAGATTAACAAATAATTAAAATGAATTTGGGTATGATTTACGCCAGTGGATCTGATTAAGAATTAGATAGGTCAAACACATTATTTTGAGTTTGCACGAGATATCTGTGCACTCGATCACCGTTAATGTTTGAAAAAACGCTCGCATTTTAACGGTCGTTGTGTGAACAGATATCTCGTACGAACTCTGCACAAACTGAAGTAAGTTATGAATAATTCTAGGAGGTAAAAGTTCAGAACATTGTCAGTTGTCTTCTTAGATAAATGTATTCAAATGTTTTAAGGGTTCCTTAAAAAAACATCGGGTTAGGAATTCACGTGGGTTTAGCGGATGGAAAATTTTACCTCCCAGAGAAGTAAAGCTAACAGTTCCACTTCTTGTAATAAGGAAAATTAACATATTGTTCTAAAAGCAGTTCTAGTATATTCTCACGTAATGTGTTCAAGTAATTTTTAAAAAAATGAATTCT
Source organism: Teleogryllus occipitalis (assembly GCA_011170035.1). NCBI lineage: Eukaryota > Metazoa > Arthropoda > Insecta > Orthoptera > Gryllidae > Teleogryllus > Teleogryllus occipitalis. The sequence goes on along the minus strand of BLKR01006045.1, from coordinate 51,788 downwards.
GCATTGTGGAAAGGAGATTCAATTTGAAGGAAAAGGGCTTTAGTCCAAGCTCAAGGGACGCTTATTTCGTCATTTAAACTTCACTCTAACAAGCCATAATTTTATTTTGTGTAGTTTTCGCATTAATTATGGTGTTAAGAATTTTACTACCCTGACATTTGGGTACCTTGATGCATCTCAAAAATACGCTATACATTTGATATTATTCTTAGATCTGCTTTATTATGATTCTAGAGAGATAAATATTCCTTCTGTTTACTACATTTTCCGACATAAAAACTAAACTTTCGTTTTGTTATTATATTAACGTTATTGTACTTCTTCCTCTGACATTCACATTCAGCCTCATTCGTAACTCCTTGGATAAACACCAAAACACAAGCTTGCATTAGAATTCTTAGAATTAAATTTAAATAAACCTTCTTTAGAATGTTTCTAAAATATTTTAACCAATTCCGATATTTTATAATTTATAAATTGAATTTCCCGGAGTTCCTTCATGTAGCGATTGTGGAGAATAATACGAGCGAGCAGTCGACAATCTCAGGGTCCTTCCGGTTCATTATCACACTCATTTTTTCATCACCCGTCACTTCATCATCCTGATGGCAGTCCCCATTAGATCACTCATTTGCCTCAATGAACAGAGCAATTGAAGCCCCCCTCCATTCCACCATAAACGAAAATATTCCGCTATTCATTACTTGGGATGATGATCGAAATCAAAGGAAGGTCGACAACTGTGCGACAGTTCACAGTAGTTGCTTTTATGATGTCCAGTGGTTCTCCGGATTACATTTCAGAAGGCAATTTCTATTTTTTAGTTTGATAGCCAAGCATATCATTTGTCTTCGTGCGCTTCGTCAAGTCACGCGTATTATTTCCCTGAAACGGCCTGTTGTTCCCTACATCCTCCAATCCTTCTCCTCTCCTCTTGGTTCTCCCCCAGCGCGAGCGCTCGCTGGCCCCAGCCCTCTCCAGCGCTAATCAGACGACTGCTCGGAATTCCGAATGCGGCAACTTCATCCCCCGCAGGCAGCGGAAAAAGGATTGCGGACCTCCCGCCCCCCTTCCCCAATAGCCTGCCCTCCTGCGGGCGGCGGCGCGGATTCTGCTCGCCTTCGATTCATCGCTTTACAGCCGCTCGCCCTCTCGGCCCTCAGCCGCCTCGCCGCGCCGCGCCGGTCGGCCCAAAGCTGGCGAAGCCCCGCCCGCCTCCGCCCGCCTCCGCCCGCCTCCGCCCGCCTCCGCCCGCCTCCGCCCGCCTCCGCCCGCCTCCGCCCGCCTCCGCCCGCCTCCGCCCGCCTCCGCCCGCCTCCGCCCGCCTCCGCCCGCCTCCGCCCGCCTCCGCCCGCCTCCGCCCGCCTCATCACCCTTCTTTCCTCTCCTTCCTCATCCGCCAGCCACCGCTCGCCGCCTTCGGTCACCATCCCCACCACCTCCTGCCAGCGGCCAACGTAGTGGCTCACTGCCGCCGCCCGTCACTCTAATGCCACCACCTCCCCCCTCTAATGTCTTTCCCCGCTAATGCCTACCTCCCTCGCTGCCACTAACATTCATCCTCCACCGTCACCCATTTGCCCCCAACCCCCCGCCATCCGCTGCTACACGCCCTCCCCCACTACTACCCACCGGTGATAATCCCGCCCGACACTAACACTAACCGCTGTCAATCTCAACGCCACCGCGCCTTCCCCTGCTACCACTCCTACCCCGACCCCACCAACACCTCCGTCATCGCCACTGCTCCCTCGCCCATTGCCACTGTTCGCCAGGCTCGCCCATTTCTCTGTCACCCCCTTCCAGTGCCGCCACCGCCGCCTCCCTCCGCCTGTCCGCCGCCAGCCACCACCGGGGGCGGCCGGATGCAGGCATTAAAATCGGATCTTCTTATATACGAGGCGACCCTGTCTTTATGGCCATCTGTCAGGTCGGGCTTGAAAATAGGCCATATCGAAAAACAATCCTCCACCGTCCGCTCGCTCGATTTACGAATTCAAAAATTCTAGCCGAGAACACAAGTATGCTAATAATGCCGCTATATATTTTATGAGGGAACACACTGTACGCCTTTATCCCCCCGCTGTGTATTCAAATCTCTTTATGTAAAACGCGCTAGAGGATCTGATATGAATTTTCATATCTCCCACTCCCCAACGCGGCGACGACCCCCGCGCGCGTCACCGCCCCCGCCGCCCCCACCCCTGCCGCCCTCCGCCGCCATTATGTTGTGCATAAAACGCGAGCTCCCCGCGCAGTTTTTACCTCGACCCCTTTCAATGCCCGGATTTCATTATTTTATTTTTGCTTACCAACATTTTTAACTAATCCCGTGTCAACCCCCGGTCGCGGTGATCACACGCAGATGACGAGTCCATTATGAGCTTGTCTCCAACAAATTGCTGCGCTTATCACAACACGCGCAGACAATTGGCGCAGCCGGTGCCCCCGCCCCCGCCCCCCGCCGTCCACTCGCCCACTCGTCCGCCCGTCCGCCCGCGTCCTCGCTGAGCGCTCATGTGCGACGGGCGAGGACTGCCCGCGACCTCACGATAAGAAAAATATCGAATAATCTATCGGAGCGCGTGATTCGATTTTTATAAAAAAATTACCCAATCATCCGAAGCGAGGTGATTAGCGACTTAGTGGCGGCGGGGCGAGCGCGGATGAGTGGGCGGGGCGGGGAGCGGGGGGAAGGGAGGGGAGGTAATCGCGTCAGCGCGCCCGAGCGACGCGAAGCGCCCAGAACGGGCGGGGGCTGGAAGAGGAGGGGGAGGGGAGGGGAGCTCATCTGCGGCTTCGGTCCGATGAACTGTACGACTCCGACGTATTTATATACTATATAGCTATACGCGGCCGGCAGCGCGCTCCTAAACTGAGCTGGATTTAGCCGAGGGGGACGGAGTGGAGCCGCGGGAGGTTAGGTGGCGTGGAGGCGGTGACCAGGGCCTTGCAACTCCCCGTCAAAATTGGTGACAAAGCTAGAGGGTGCTACAATAGGAGGTATTAGTGTCGCCAGATACAGGCTTGCCGCCTTTCGCATCTAAAAATTAGCTAATTTGTGAGATATACGAAAATGCGGGAGGTATGTAATTCGATTGTGAACACGCGTGACGTATTGCAGCCAAATATCGCGAAAGGTAAGTATCAGTAAGTATTATGTCTGTATTGCGTGAAAAAGCTGTTTCAGGTAAGAAGTTTGTGCGAGTTTTCTTTATGAAGTTGCGCCTGAAATTTGTTTAAAGTTTTATCTGAAATTTGGTCTGAAGTTAAAATTTTCACCAGAAGACGGTTCGATGCCAGATTTGCAGTAAGAAAATTTTTGTTTAATAGTTTCTACTCAGGTTTTAAATAACGTTTGTAGCAGTTATTTTAGTTCGTGTAAGAGGGTGATACTCCAGAGCGCGCCACAGTAATGGTCTCCACCACCGTATATGGGAGTTATAAAGCTTTGGCGGTGACGTTCGTTGAAAGACGTTGGAGTGATGACACTCGGTGCAATGATCGTAGTAGAGTATCGCGAGGCTTGAGCAGAGAAGAGGTTGGTGACGGATTGGGTAACGGTGCAAGGAGTCTGGGGAAGAAGTAATGGTGATATGCTTAAAACTGAACTGTTTCGTGAAAAACTTTTCATTTCACGAGCAATTTGTACCGAGTGACTGATATATGAAATGCAAATGTTGAATCTATAATATTTAGATTAACTTTTCGCAATACTGTTCAATGATCAAGTATAACTACAAAACGCAACCCAACTAAGGAATGAAAAGCAATTCTTAGTAGTCCGCACCTATTAAGTATTTTAACATTCTGCCGTCCGTTAAGAACAGATGAAACAAATGTTTGTAACGAGAAGACGATGAGTGCTCTTATTCAATGAAAACATATTTTGTAGCATTTCGAAACTTAATATAAGTCCGATATCACAAATAATGGATCGGCTTTATATCGTCCAAAGAACATTAATAACTATGAAGTGAAAGGTTGAACGGGGTCTTCACGTTTACAGCGCCTATTTAGCCCCTACCTAGCGACTATTTCGTTGCTTAGCATTACGTGACATTGCCCATAGTAGCAGATAGGCATTCATGACAGTTTTGTCTCCATCGGATTGGTACGGGAGAGTGAATGCATTTAATGTAATGTAGTAATATATGTCATCATTCAGTGATAATCACATCAAAATGGCTTAACGTTCTCTAGACAATCTCACAAACAAAATATTTTTATCTGTTGAACCAATCGGTGTGTCATAATCATTAACAGTGCCAGTTCTAAGGGCCTAAAAATTGTAAACAATTTACTCCACAAATAAAATACGTTGTTACTCTATTTCAATGATTTTAATAGGCATATCCTGTTTTGATCTGGACTCTAGACTGATTGCCTATAATCATAAGATGGGTACCTACAATTCAGAAACAATAATTTATGAAATTATTCTACTACTTGTATATATTTTGTATATATTTTTTAGTTTCCTAATAGTATACAAATAATTCGTTTCTAAATCAGCTTCAATTCTTCCAAATGGAGCTGATGATTTGGCCAAACATAACCTCATGACAAAATCTCTATCATCATAATTGGAAAACTAATCCATTCTCTCCTACACCTATTTTTCTCTTCGCACTGGATAATATTTAGAATCATCGCCGGAATCATCTTCAAATACCATCATTCGCAATCGTCGAGCCTTAACAACACTTCGAAGGTACACGCACGTTGAAATCTGAGCTTACTTCCTACTTTACTCGACGGATTTTCACTGAGTATATTTATTCTCGAATTTACTCTCGTGTAAGCGATTTACACTCGAGTACTGTTGGTGAAACGCTCCCAGAAGTTACTGTTCCGTAAACATGATTTACTCCAGAGTAAACTCTTACTCTTCGTTTGGTGAAACCAGCCCTAAGACTATCACTTATATGCTTTTCTATTTTGTGCATCACTATTTTCGTTAAATACTCCTCTGATAAGTTTTCTGAACAAAATGGAATCGTCTACTGTGGAATATAATATTTTTAAGAATACTATCTCCTTTTATGGATTACAAATGTATCTTTTGGGTACTTTTCTAACCGTTTTCAGTTATCGTACTTCAGTCATGTACATAATTCATCTTACGTAATTAGGCTAGTACTGAATGTCTATAAGTTAATGGGACTAAAATCATATAATAGCATGTGGTCACATTTACGCATTTTGTTCTATCTTCGATTTGTATTTATTGTTAAACATTACAAACGTAGATAAATATATGTACAATTAACCTTAACCTTTTATCATTTACGAATTTATTTTTATTTACGTAAAATACTTAACAAACAATATTTGAATATTATTAAACATTTTACAATAAATGGAATCAATATCTCTTTCACTTATAATGTAAACCTTATCGTTGATAGTACAAATTACTAAATATAATCAAAAAATAATAAAATGGTACAATTTAGTGTATTTAATCCATGTACAATAACTTACAAACATATCTTACCATAAACTACTCTGCTTACACCTGAATATTTTGTTGTTGAAGACGGACCTACGCCAACTCGCCCGAGAACATCAGGGGAAAAGGTTAGTCATAGAGGCTTAGCTGAAAAGGTTTTGGGGTCAGCTCTGCATTTGGTTTATTTGCAAGCAGAGCAAATAGCCGCCAGCTCCGGCGGTACGTTGGGTAGTTTCGTGCTCATAAACCCTAAAACGCTCCGTGATTGAAATTGGGTTTTGTGGCGCGGTAACATTAGTACTTTGTTTATTAACAAAATATTGTGCTTTGCATGAAATCTCGACGGCGCGCAACCCGTGCATTCACGCCTGCTCCCCGCCACGTTTCCCTTCGCCTCTCCCCACCACGCACGAAACCTCCTGGCGATGCTTGTGAAAGGAAGGGAGAAAACAGAGGCTTAGTAAGAATAAAAATTAAATTCGGAAATCTAAAAAAAAAATGAAGTTGTTTGGTACCTCTCATATCTGCGTAAACTTCTTGTTATGATAAATTACGATTAATTTCCACAGGCGCTGCAAGCAGACATATAGAGAGACGGGAAGTTTGTGTTTGCTAATGAGCTGACTGCCCTGGACGCTTTGCATTGCAATGCTGAAAAAAATATAGTTGATAGGTGACGGTGTGCTGAAAAGATTATAGCTCGCGTTTGAAGGAAAGAGGTACTGGAGCCATCTCGTTGTGTCTTACACGCTACCACATTTATTTCTGTATTCAGACCCGAGCCATACAAGCACTGAGTTTGCTGGGAACATTGGATATGGCAGCGCCAAACTGGCCTCTGAATCTTTAGAGGGAAGGGTTGATCCTGGTTGAGGGGTAGTGGATTTTCGATGGACGAAAAATCAAATGGATATATCCTACTAGCGACGTGTGTGGGATAATAATTACTTAAAAAGACAAATTAAATCATCCGCCAATTCCCGACCTAATCACATCGCTTACTTTCTCAGCCCTGGAACGCCTGGTGTAATGAATAAATGCGACGGATGCCATTATTCTGCTGCTCTCGAACAGCAAATGTGGGAGCCAACATTTACCGACATTTCGAGTCTATAGGGTGCTAAATTTTTAAAAAATCCAGCAATTTCAGCCCATTTCGGGGATCGGTCAAAAGATCAATATCCAAGTTCCCCGGAAATGCTAGCAAACAAGCACAGAAATATTCCAGCGCCATCTCGGTCACAACCTCCTCCTCGGCGGGGTGCGGCTCCTTCAAAGCGAGAGGGTGACTCCCCTGAAAGTTTGGAAAGGGGCCTTGTAGCCCTTCGTTATAAAACATTTTATTTTCGTAAATATGTTCAATCCCTCATTTCCCCTTTTAACTAAACAATTGTTTTACGATGGTTGAGGAAGAGGATCTTCAAGTCATCTGGAAACTATGTCAATGCTTCAATATAAAATCAACTGTATTTATTCATTGTCATTAAAGTTCCAGTTTCATTATCCTTCAAGAATGTTTTTGTTTATTTACTAAATGTTTATTTTGCTATTATTTAATTTATTTACTTTACTAAGTGATAAGAATATTGATATGGGGACTCAGAAATGTGTTTGCCCCTCTCTTGTTTTATGCCTTTGGGGGCTCCGCTCTCGCCCTTTTTGATCTCTTGCCATCTAAAGTTTCGCGGAACACTTTTGACAAAAAGCTAAAGCAAATGAATTAGTGGAAATTCTGTGGAATGTGGTCAATAATTGGTGGTGATTCAAAAAATGTTTGTGATTAAGGCTGTTGTTTTACATTACATTAGCAAAAGAATCACCGAATCCGGACAGTTTTACTAACTTCTCTTGGTAATTTCCAAGTCGATGTTGACGCTCTGGACGAAAGCCTTTGTAATTACTATTCTTGTGTCCAGCCAACGTAAAATTCGTGAAACCATTCTTGAATTCAGCTGAAGCAAAATTTCTAACGCGTTTTACTCTAAAATGCAGACGGCTTACCTCAATTCGCTTTCCTTGCAAAACTACATATAAAGTATTTCTATTTAGCGCATACCACACATATTCTATTCATCCATTTGTTTATCTATTTGTTTAAAATGTAAAAAAATGTAATGTGGGACATCTCTCGCCCCACTTCTCCCCAACCCACGCCTCGGACGTGGCCCCACATATACCGGTCACGGGGGGAACTGCGTCGGGGAGAGAGAAAAACTCGAATTGAAAGTCCCTACTGTGGGAGGCATTGCGTACGGGCGGGGAGCACAAGCATTTCGATGACCTCCTTCAGCTGTTGATTCCCATTAGATGGATCGATTGGACCAGCCGGGGCAACTTGCAAGGCAGGATTGCAACGCCCTGCCTCACCCACCACCGGGTAGCAGGGTTCCAATCCCAGCCATTCCCTGTTAACTTTGTTGGGCACAAAGAGAGTTCATGGCAGTTGCACAGGGGAAGGGAGCGCGTGGGTCTCCCTCTAAGCTCATTTTTTTGGTGATTTTATTCGATTTTCTCCAAACAATTACCGCATATTTATCTTATTATATCAAATCCAAAGTATTACTGTTCCCATTATGAATAATTTTATTTCGAGCCCACAATTTTTATTTTTTTAGTATTTCAAAATATTCCGAAGTGCAAACAATGCTGATATTATTACGCTGGATACTGATTTCATCATTAAAAACTAATCCCATAATTCTTGGCTTATCACAACTTACCACAATACTATCATCATTGTCAGCAATCCATCAGCCTGTTCATTCCAGGTACGACCTCTCAGGCTCAGGAATTGGAATATTAAGAACCATAATTGTTATTCTCACTATACGGCAAGATCCTCAGCTTAATAGCGAGGGGACCTTGATACCATAAATATTGAACAACTCCGTTTAAAGGGTAATTCACTACATCAAGATTTAATTAAAACGTTTACAAGTTTAGTAAAATACATTAAAAAAGAGTGATGGAAACATAGGGCAAGTGAAAAAGGGCAAGTGAAAGTTCATCAACAAAGCGACTTTACGATTACAATTATTGTTGTTTTAGTATTTGGGATTAAAATTGCGTATTTCAGCTATTATTTGTAATTCTCACCCCAATCCCCCAAAAATTAAAAAACAACATTTAAAGTTATATTTGAAATAAAATACAAATTTTTATAAAAGTTTTCTAAATATGATTATCTAAAGCGAATCATTTTAAGGCGATCTTATCAAAAATAACTTATTGTAAATAATTCACGTATGTCCGTTCTTGTAGTACCTAACCCAGTATTCTTATCTCCTGAATATATCCTCTATTAGGTTCAAATTTTCTCTTCAATTTTATTGTTTCTACTTATTTATATTAGTGACTCTTAAGGTCATTCAGGAAGGTCAGAAGTCAGATCAGGAAGAGAATGCATTTTGTAACTATGTTTTATCAAACGCGGCTATTAGGTTGATTAAATCTGTTGTTCATTTAAGCAGTTCATTGACATAAAAACCTAGAATTGTGATAACCTTTAGAGACATTTAGCGTGACGTCTTGATGCGACATCCTTATTTTTTCAGGACATTTAATTAGAACATAAAAGTACAGTCGACTTCGGTTATAGTGAACATCTGAGGGCTAATCTTTTTGGCGGGCTATATCCGAGGATGTCAAAAGTAAATAGAATTTCTCCGTAACAATTTATTTTGTCGTTATATTAAAGAAGGAAGGTTCACCAGAGAGGATATTTAATGTTGTTTAGACTCTGCTATATTCACTAATTGATTTCTCATTTTTTGAACACTTTTCTAGATGGTGTCGTCCGTACTTTTCATTGATTTTATTATTTATTATTTTATTATTTTTGAATTATTTTATTATAGAGATATAACAAAATACGTTAACAGCACGAAATGAAAATTTAAATATCTTTATTTGTCATTAAAAAATTAATTATTTTCAATTTTTGCTTCGTACATTTTCATTAGTAATTTCTCTAGATCCTTCTCTAGAGTTGTACTTTCTCCATACCTGATTCTGCATTGCCCTCTGGGTCGTAGTATCGTAAACCAGTCTTGATATTATTCAATGCCCCTTGCAACGATGGAAGTCCCACTCTTCGAAGGCCCTTTTACTCGCCTAATAACACAGGAGATGCTTTCTGCAGCGGCATGGCGCAAGCGGATAATGAAACTGATCGCTTTACCATGCGGCACGGTGGTATCTCCAGGCTGGGGCAGCCGTGTGCTTCCTGTTCGCAGATCTCAACACGCTTTATCCTGCGGAATATCAAGTAGCACCAAGATTGAAACTGAGTCAAGCAATCGCGCGTAGCCACCGCCAGTGGTAGCCCATGCAGGACATGTCCTTTGATTCCGCAGTGTAACTAGGTGGCCTAAGGTATTCAGTATGGAGCTCATTCCAGGTCCGCTACCTTCACCTCAGGGGAGACTTCTTCGATTATGACCTTTGTCTGATGATATTTTTTTCAAGCTGCCTATTGTTGAAATTTGTATCACCGAGGCGATATATTCGTTTCCAGGAGGGAATTAATTTCTAGGACGTATTTCCTACATTCAGTATAGCCGAGGTACAAGTTCACTATAACCGAATCTTCTTATGCTTATTTGTAATATATGTGAAATGGGACCAAGTGACTTAAGTTCATTATAACCGATGGTTCATTGTATTCGAGTTCGTTATAACCGGAGTCGACTGTATTTGTAAAATAGAATAACTAAATTAGTTCTTTCAATAGGAATATTATGGAAATGTAGTGAATATAGTATCTGATTGTGGATGAAAACATTATATTACAATTTAGTAATACAAGTTCAAACATGTACAGAAACAGGAATTCTAGGAAACTAAATATTTCTATGCTGCAAATTTCTCTTATTGTATTGCAACGTAAAATGAAAGTTGTGTTTTATTGAATTAAGAAACACGAGCCAGTGGTTCTCTTCTTATTGCACCGAAGTCGAAATAGGGTGGTCTTATGAGTACATAAACCTGAGACATTTCCTTAATAGGAAAGTGGTTCAAATGGAGTCATTCAAGTAATAAGTTTGCAAATATTTGTCTTCTCTAACCCTCTCCCTTATTTGTAACAATTCGTAACACTTACAGATACACCCTTGATGCTAACATTTCTATTCCTCCCGCCCACTTTCTAAAGTTTAATAGAAATTTAAATTTGGACATTTCATGTAGTATATTTTAATATAATTATTTGAAAGATGTAAACCCAAGAGAATATGTATTAATATTAACTTTAATATATACTTTGAAGTTAATAATGTATTAATTAGTTTTAAAAGGTTGTGAAAAGTAATAAGATTTTGCATCAAATCTCCCCAAAAGGTTGTGGAAACTCCCTCCAAAACCGGACGTATTGTTTTGAATGGTTCCATATAGTGATTAATACAGTTCTCTTAAAAACTTTTTAACACATAACCTACAGACATGATAAAATATGTGAGTTTTGAATTACTTTGTCATGTGTTGGTCCATTGCGTTAATCAAAGATACAAATACGGTATTTAGCTGCTGTATCCTACAGCCACTTAGTTAAGGAGGGAGATTGGAAGCTAAAATCCCTTCTTAAATTTAAAAAATGTGATTAGTTTATGAGCTTTTGGAAGTTATAAACGTTAAGTGGACTTACTTTTTATGCACAGTTCAAAATATTCCGGAAATACCGGTAAATAATAACGTGATTTTCTACGTCTCTTTCGTATGAAAATTAATCGTGCAATCAGATTTCTGGAAAAGTTTCGTAAAAAGGTCTCCGACAATTTAGCCTTAAATATGTTGATGCCAAAATTTGTTTGTCTATCGCCCCTACTCCCTCACAAAATATGAATATTACACTGGCATTAGTAAAGTGAAAATTAATGAGTGCCAACGTGAAAATAAACTATCTAATAGAGACGTTGCTATCCTCACGTTATGTGCAGAGAGATGTACTGATCCTTTTGTTTCGATATTAGCAACAACGATATAAATATTGTAGTATCAATAATATGGCATAAACTGCCGATTGAAACAATTACATTGTTGGCGTACCATTAAAAACTATTATTTCAATCAATCTATGGGCACTTTACACTATTACACTATTGATGAAAGACAATCTCGTTCCTCTTAATTGAGTAAAGTATGAGTTATTTCTTTAGGAAAATAAAGGCGATGTGAAACAATTTATTGAAAACATTCTCAAAACTTTTTTACAAATATAAAAAGTAAGCGGCATATTATTCCCTGTATTTTATGTCGTGCATCAATACCAATTGCTATTGAAAGAATCAATTCTAAAAATTCTATAATATTGAAATATCGATATTTCGTTTTGATGTTATCGACTACAAAATATTAGGGACTTACAAACACAGCAAAGTGTACCGCAAAGCAACATCGACCTTCGGAGCAGCGAATTTCGAGTAGCTCATGCGCAGATTTCAAAAGTAGAGGTCACAGCAATCGATCTTCTGCGCATGAATAGATGCTCAAAAGTGATACAAAACTCGAACTGCGGATGCGGAAAAGATTAGTTTTTGCCATCGGTTGCTGTAACGCTGCCCTATCGCTTACACTCCACAGTAAAGTAGTGTGATCGAGATATTGCAGTGAATTGCTGTACGCTAGGCCGTGCTTCAAAGTCCGTAATATCGAATGCCGGCTAGGGATGCAACCATCGCCAAGAAAACATTGATACTCAAAATTAAAACATCGATTCTAATAAAACATCGACCCAAACTCATCAATGTTATTAAACGTCGATGTCTTCAAAACTGTACTAGTAAGCACTGAACGAAGCAGCGGGAGAGGATTTAATTTTAAAGCGGTCTCTTTTATTAATTTTGAATTGAGATTTAACCGACCAAACAAAGTAAACAGATCATTAGGATAATTGACAAAACTTGGTTTATCTCATTCGATAATTCAAAAATTATAGAGAAATTTTTATTGACGAAAACTCAGTTTTATTTATTTTGCACCACTGAACACTTTGATCTCAAGAATATTCAATTTATGGATATCTGAAAATTATTACAGACTACTTTTTTATGATGGAGTTTTTCTTTTAAAAACATCGACCACGTAAAACACTGAACACAATATGTCGGTGTTAAAAACATGGGCTTAAAAAATATCTCTGTTAAAAACATGGACGATTTTATGTCAACTTTTGAAAACGACATCGATGTCACATTCTTAGAAGGGACTTTATGCCCAGCTTAGTTTGTAGTAATCGATTGCAGTACCGATCTTCTGCGCATGAACAGATGTTGTTAGTGATGTAAAACTCGAACTGCGCATGCGTAGAAGATTGATATTTTCGTCGTTTGCTATAGAGAGGTTACTATAAGAAGGGACCGTTTTGACAGCGTTTTGACAGTGCTTGGCCACTGCTGGCAATATCACTGCTAGTGACGTCAGTGCACTCTTTTTTTCGGTGCTTTCTTTTACAGTTAGCTCACTTGTAATTGGCTTCATCACTATCTCTTCCAATGCTATCGTCCTAAATGACGTTCATTTGTTTCCAGACCTGTCAAACTGGTCCCTTCTTAGAGTAGCTCCTCTAGACAACGCTTCACCTTGCAAAGGCTCCCTAAAGGCAGCTCCACACATTTGTTATTCGGCGAAGAGCGAGCAACCGCTCGCCGAATTCCGAATAGTGTGAATGAGTTGCTTGCTTCTGCCGAGTGACGATCGTTCGGTGTTCACCCTACCCACCGCGTGTCTGTCTTTTGGACACATTAACGGGAGCGAACATTTGCCGAACACGTCAGCTGCTCGGGATTGGGCGAGCACTAGCTCGCTGCTCGGCGAATGCCGAATGTGTGGAGCCGTCTTAATGCTAGCCCCGCAGCCGCCAGTGGCTCCGTCGCGAAACGTCGGGTCGCATTGCGTCGTGTCGGGTCGCATTGCGTCGCGTCACGTCGGGTCGGGTCGCATTGCATCGCGTCGCATCGGGTCGCATTGCGTCGCGTCGGGTCGCATTGTATCGCGTCGCGACGGGTCGCATTGCGTCGCGTCGCGTCGCGTCGGGTCGCATTGCGTCGCGTCGAGTCGCATTGCGTCGCGTCGGGTCGCATTGCATCGCGTCGGGTCGCATTGCATCGCGTCGGGTCACATTGCGTCGCGTCGAGTCGCATTGCGTTGCGTCGGGTCGCATTGCGTCGCGTCGGGTCGTATTGCGTCACGTCGAGGTCGCATTGCGTCGCGTTGATCGTAGCGTCGCGTCGCGTCGCGTCGAGTCGCATTGCGTCGCGTCGGGTCGATGCGTCGCGTCGCGTCTGATCGTATTGCGTCGCGTTGCGTCGCGTCGGGTCGCATTGCGTCGCGTTGCATCGGGTCGCATAGTGTCGCGTCGGGTCGCATTGCGTCGCGTCGGGTCGAATTGCGTCACATCGCGTCGCGTCTAGTCGCACTGCGTGGCGTCGGGTCACATTGCTTCGCGTTGCGTCGGTTCGCTTTGCGTCGCGGCGGGTCGCATTGCGTCGCGTCGGGTCGCGTCGCGTCGAGTCGCATTGCGTCGCGTCGGGTCGAATTGCGTCGCGTCGCGTCTGATCGTATTGCGTCGCGTTGCGTCGCGTCGGGTCGCATTGCGTCGCGTCGAGTCGCATTGCGTCGCGTCGGGTCGCATTGCGTCGCGTCGGGTCGCGTCGGGTCACATTGCGTCGCGTCGCGTCGGGTCTCATTGCGTCGCGTCGCGTCGGGTCTCATTGCGTCGCGTCGCATCGGGTCGTGTCACGTTACGTCGCGTCACGTCGCTGCGCTGCACTCAGGGCTCGGGGCAGTGGGAGCGGTCCGTGGCGACGACGCGGCCGGGCAGGCGCGCGGCGTCCAGCACCGAGGGTCGCGCGTACGGCTCGCGGGACAGCGCCAGCGAGTAGCCGTCTTGCGTCGCATCCGTGGAGTCCACGGCGCACAGCAGCAGCAGCGACCGCCCCGTCGAGTAGCCCACGAACAGGAACATCTGCGACTCGCCTGCGAGGGACACCGGAACGGCGTGATTACAATTGACCGTTGCTCTTCGATTGTTGGTAAATTAAAAATATGTTACTCAAGGAGAGGTGAGTGCACAGACGAAGTGGATAATCCCTTCTTCAATTACCAATTATTGAATCTATAAGCAGCCTTCGCATAATAGTACATTATGCAACTAGTTTATAAGGTTATGCTTCTTTACGTCGTTATTAACATGTTATGCTTCTTATAACTTTATAAGGCGATACATTTAAAACAATATATAATGAATATTTATGTTAATATGAAGTTTATTACTTTATACCGGAATTATGCTGGGCATTTTATTTTTTTTAAGAAGAGCGGAATTAAATATTTGTATTTATTGCAATTTCATGTTTACCTATAATTTAAGAATTCATGCATTGAGTTCAGTATCATTGGAAATCTAATTTGTATCTAAGGAAATCCTTTACATTTTATTTATTTTTAAGAATAACGGAATTAAATATTTGTATTTATTGCAATTTCATGTTTACCTACATTTTAAGAATTCATGCATTGAGTTCTGTATCATTGGAAATCTAATTTGTATCTGAGGAAATCCTTTACGCATTTCGCAAAATAAAATTACATTAAAAATTAAATTAAAATTCTGAAACCTGTATTAGTTCCATTTAAAGTACTTCTTTGGTATTGATATCACTGAATTAATGACTGAGTTGTATTGGTAAAATTTGATGGAGATCTAACTTGACGGAAAACAAAACTATCAAACGATCATAAAAAATAAAAACTGTAATGTAAATATTATGTAAAACGACGCTCGGTATCAAAGGCATATGTATAAGCGAATACAATTACTGAACTCTTCATAATATTTTTTCAGAATGCATTTTATTTACAATTTTAAAGATTACCTATGTTAACTAACTGCGTAGAAAAGAAAATATTAATTTGTAATTTTAACACCGTATTTAATGTAGTTTTATTAATAACAAATATCTTTAATTTTTCAAAATAATACATACCATTATCTCTCCAAACATTATCTTCGCTCATAATCCAGTGGCTGTCGTATGCATTCTCCAGCTGCCTATCGTTGTACGCGCGTAAAGACAGGTCAAGTGTCAAGTTTTGTCCTTCTGTTACTTGGAAGTCCATTTCACACAAATGCTGGGGTCTGGAGAGGCCTCCTTTCTCTAATACAAACCATCGTCCGTTCAACTGCAGGAAATAAAGAAACATTAGAGGCTGATACAATTATACAGAAATATTAACAAAAATATCCTAGAATATAGTAATATTATTTAGATAGAATATTATTTAGAATAGAATATAGTAATAGAATTTGCTTAGTGGCACGAATATTTGATAGAGTCATTCATTATTTCGCAGTTTGGATGCGTTATAAGGAGTTTGGTTGCGTCGATCCATATCGTTTAGCGTTTGGGACGCATACGGACCTTGGGCGCATACTCAAGCAAGTAAATATAAGACATGTCTAAGGGACATAAGTGCATGTCAAAGCAACAATCGTAGAAGAAAAAGAAGAAGCATAGAAGAAGCCTATAGCGAGGACGTATATTTCGAACACGCGCAAGTGTAAATAGACCAATACCATTTCAAAAGAGGTAAATAGTTTCGTGTCTGAGCGTGGGTGCTAATTCCAGAAGCAAAACACTCATGAAGAGGCACTCATGAAGATCATATTTGCGTATTCAAGAACCTAAGCACAAGAAAATCCTAATCTAATCCTAATGAGAATTGGCGCATATCAAATAGAAAATCACGAAAGGAGCTTAAAGAGCGTAAGAAGAGCGGGAAAGCACAAGAGGAGACTGAGTTCATGTGCCCACTCATGTACCAAAGCACCAGAAAATCATAGATAGTACATGCGCAGCCCGGAAACAACGTATAACAGAAGCGTAACGGGCTTAGTTATTACTAGGGAAAAGATTTTAAGGTGCAGCACCTTTTCAAAAATATAGCTATTTTCGTACAGATAGTTTAATATATGTATTTGGGGGGATGAAAAAACCTAATTTGCAGCACCACTTTGTGAGATTACAACATTTTGTCACCTTTTCCCTCTTTGTTTTTGCTTCAGCACCCTTTTCACCCCTTTTTCTGTTGTTTTTTTTTTGGGCGATTGGGCAGAAAAATGCAGTTTTTTCTTCTTGAACAGCTTTTTGAAATCTCATTTAATCAGAAGCCGCCATATTAAATAAATATTAAAATATCTTTGCTTAAACCAGCAATAATTAATATCCCAGCAATAATCATCAATCTGCAACTGTAAAGTCAAATTAAAATTTTATAAGTGTTACTGCAACTGTTTAACCCTTTCTCGCTAGATTTAAAGTGCCGCCCGATAGGCAAATCAGGACTTTTAAATGGACGTGCAGAAATTCACTTCTCTGTGACCTGAGGATAAGGTTTCCCCTTGCCACTGTGGCGCAGTCAATACTAAAAGAGCACTGGCAGCGCTTGTGGATTTGGAGTGGGAAGGAGATGGAATTCGGGGAGAAGGAAGTTGCCTGTGTGTGCAGGAGCACCTAGGATCCCACCCGGGCGATAGTTGACGCGCCTGCGAAGTCCTTTCTACTACATGATCCGCCGGAAAAAGAACTGGCAATTGTTTAACAGTTTTCTATCAACTAGTGTTGGATAAAGTACTATGAATCACCTCTTAAGAACTCTATAAAGAAGAAAAGTTTGGTGCAAAATGACACGTATGTTCTAGAAACTGAGTTCATGTAACTGATTTAAATCTTAATATAGTTTCAATAGCACCGTTTTTGCATCTTTTTGTACGTATGTTCAGGACCTTTCTTTCATTTTTTATGATCATAATTTGCATCTCAAAATCCTTTCCTTAGTTATTACAGATTATCCATATACCAAAGTAAAAAAAAATAAAAAACGGGGTAAGCCTTCATTATCAGTCACAATAAAAACAATTATATTCCGACCTGGAGGGCCGTGGCATGTGGGACAGCATGTTTCCAGACGCGTCATCTGTAAGTGCAGCAGACATTAGTCGCGAAATGGTCGTGGGCGAAGGATCCTCGTGAATAACTCGGAGATGACTCAGCTGGATGCCTCACTGGGCAGCTGAGATGACTCCCCACGCGTCCACTCTGCTGTTGATGATGTCTAGCGTTGGTCGAGAACTCTCTGCGAACGAGCCACCTCTGCGAACACGCGTTCGAGTAGATTGATTGATTCATGGTTAGTGATTCCGGGCGCGTCAACTACTGAGGTCATTTGTCGTAAGTATAGAGCATGTTTTTACATCGGTAGGTGGCGGTCATCTTCCCTCATTGGATGGCGAGATCCGGCGCCGACCTACCGTCAACTATCGCGGTTTTCTCTAACCACGTATCTCCCACCAGCGGGGCACCGCCCCCAATCGGGACCAGTTCCAAGTCCCCGACCGGTCTCCCGGGATGTGTGGTATTGTAGTGCATGTTAGTGTAAGTGTGTGTGTGTGTGTGTGTGTGTGTGTGTGTAAGGGGTGAGGATAGGTTCAGGAAGAGGAAGAAAAGATCGCACGCGGTCAGTGGCCCGTTTGTTAGGGCACTGCTCCGGAATTCGCCTGGTGTTGATCGGAGAAACCACTGAAAACTGCAGATAAGAGCATCCGTCCACAAGAATTATCCTCCAGACAGTGACTGAATCCAACCTAGCTGAAAAGCTAGTATCGAAAAGCTAGTGTCGAAAAGCTAGTGTCGAAAATCCTGCCGCCGTCGGGACTCGAACCTAGGATCTCCCGATCAGAGGCACTGCAGTGGCATCAGTTGATGCACTGAGCCATAGCTCTCGATGCGTTCGAGTAGATCACGATCCTACATTGATTGATTGATTACTGATTCTGGACGCGACAATATACGCATGCGCTATGTGTAGTGCATTTTTTTAATCGCGAAAGGTAGCGATGATCTTCCTCCTCTGGATGGCGAGATCCGACGTCGTCTACCCGTCGTTTTGCGGGGTTTTCCCAGCGGCGGGAGATATTTTGTTCACGGCTGCTCTCTCGACATGTGTGATAGTGTAGTGTGCATGTGAGTTTGTGTGAAAGTAAGGAGGAGAGGACAAGAAAGAGGAAGTAAAGATCGCGCGCGGACCGTGGTCCGTTTTGTTAGGGCACTGCTCCGGCATTCGCCTGGTGTTGATCGGAGAAACCATGGAAAACTACCGACGTTAGCAGCCGACCGCTAGAATTTTCCTCCACACAATTCGAGCTAGTAGCTGTATAGATAGTGTCGAAAATCGTGCCACTATCGGGAGTGTAACCCTAGGACTTCCCAGCCAGAGGCACTGCAGTGACATCAATTGATATCCTGAGCTACCTAATGCGGTGCGACCCTCCAACCTACACTATAATCATTTTGTACACACACACACACACACACACACACACGAAACCAACGCTGGCGCGCAATGACCTGTTCGAAGGCGATGGGCCTGCGCGGGATGTGCGGGCACACGCTGATCATGGTGGCTGGGTACGCGTCCCACACGCTGGTGCGGGGCCGGGGCGCCGCGGTGGTGGCGTCGGTGGCGGCGGCGACGCCCACCACCCACAGCACCACCACCAGCACCAGCGTCTGCAGCATCAGCTGCTGCGGCGGCGGCCGCGACGTCGCTCTCTCGGCCATGTCCGCGCCACTGCACCCGCGCCGCTGCGGCGCCTCCCGCGCGCTATCGCCGTTTGGCACGCCGCCCCGCCCCGCCCGCACGCCCCCGCGGGTCATCGCGGTCGAGCCGCGCGCCGCCACCACCCTCCCTGCCCCCCTCCACCCCGCTTCCCGGAGGAGGAGGGCGGCGCCGAGAGGGTTATCGGCCGCCGGCGGCGGCGCGACGCCTGGAAAACAACACCCGCGCGCGGCAACACGGCGCCCCAAGTACTTTTCACTTTCTCGTATACGCACGTATATACGGAGTAATATACGTGGTATAGAGGAAGTTATATAATGCTGCGCGAAAAAATGGCGAATTTTCGAAGAAAAAAATTATTTGCCGAGCCCTGAAAACAAGAAAATGGATAAATCTTGTTGTTAAATTAAGAAAAAAATCCCCTAACACGTGGAGTAGTCAGAATCCCTGTTTTATGGGTCTTTGATGCCGAAAAATCAATTGAAAGCAAAACTTCCGTCCGTCCGTCTGTCTTACGTGAACAAACGTAGCGCCTAAACCACTTGTACGTTTTGTTCCAAATTGAAGAAACGTCTGTCCATCTGGCTCTAGTTGAAGCTTTGAGATTTTGAAAAACATTCTTTAAAAGTTGGGGGTTCTTTACATGAAGCTCCCCGGACATTTTCAAAATTTTCTCAAAAAAAGTTTTTCTTTAAATTTCTTGTAAGAATAGAGTAGAAGACACTGTAGGTGGCATAGGTCCGATTTATACGGTTTACTCTGAATTTTCGAAAATTGCAAAAGTTTGATTTTTTTCTCGGCGTCTACAACTATAAAATTGAAGACACAGATTTTTCCTACAAATGAAATTTATTGCTCATAAATAGTTCTTTCATTAAGGTCATGTAGATTTTTTAATATTTTAGTAGTTTTCGTGCAATAGTACATGAAATATTTCCAATTTTAAAAAATAACAAAAACAGCATTTACTCAAAATCGGCTCCAAATTTTTTCTTTAAATGTTTTGTATGTATAGTGGTAAATGCGTTGTTTAAGATGACATAAACGCCGTATTGCTCTATTATTTTGTTGTTGTTTTTTCAAAAGTTACAAAAATGTGAATATTTTGACTTTGCCCTCAAGTCGGTAATATTAACCTTGGAGGCGATTTCATCACATTGTTGTACTTATGAGTATATGTGATTTAAATAATGTCAAATAAAGTTTCTCAAAACTCCAAAGTTTTTTGTTAAAATGAGCACAATCTTGTGCATTTTCAGAAATGCTCAAATTGAATTTTCTCAAAAATGGCTCCAATTTTTTTCTTCAATAATTTCCAACGGATAGTGCTAATTGCACTGTTTATTATGCCATAAAGTTCATCTTGGTGTATTCTTTTGTTTTTTCAAAATTTACATAAATGTAATTTTTTAAAAATATTTCTTACGCCGTTAATATGCACATTTCCGTAGATTTCTATACATTATTAAATTTATTAGTGGAAGATCTTCAAATTACGTAGGTCTTTCCCTTATGGATTCTATTAAGGAATAGCCCTCCTTCTGCATTGCGTCCATATCTGGAGAGAAAAGTATTGATCGCAAATTTGTTGAAAGAAATGCCCTTTTCAAATTCATTCTCCAAAACATTAAATCTTCCAAAAGATGTAATATTTTTTGTTAAAATTTGTTTTTATAACATTGTATAAAAATGAAATAATTAAAACAAACTCGAAATGATGTAACCAAAAATACATTTGTTGAAACTCAAAAAATTAATGTATTTCATATTGTAGGAATGTATCGGCGTAAAGTAATGAATAGGAAGGATTATTTTCAGAGCAAGACATTTTTGACGAAATGATTATTCTCAAGATATGTTCCATTAAGGATACATCATTTGTTAAAAATGTATTCAAAAAATGTGAATTTTAGTGAACGAGTTTTCTTTCACCGCCTTGTTTAGTAATAATGCATTTTACTATAATTTCTAAACATGTTAAAACTTATTGTTCATATCATGAATAAATATTTCTTTGCTTTTTAAGATGTTACAGAAAAATATATATTTAACCGAAATTGTTACTTTTTATTTTCAGTTTCATTCCTGACTCTTTATAATATAAATATTATAAAATATTTATATTATAAAGTAAAAGTAATATTTGTATTATAAAGTATGAGCTAATAAGACGTTAAGCAATAGTGATTACAATCCTTGTAATTCATCCCTAAATTAATACAAACGATTTGATGGGAAAAGTATTTCATTATATAACAATGCCGTTTTTTCTTTCTTTATACATTTTAGAAACGTAGTGATCTTAACATTTAAATGTATTAAATTATTTATTTAATATCTTTGAAGTTTTACAAAGCTAGTAATACAACGCAGTTTAATTATCACAATATAATTAATCGAAATAAAACTCTTTTTTTAAAATATTTTTATTTCATATCAATACAATTTGTATAATATATACCAACTGTGATTCCACAAAATTTCACACCTCTGATTTATGGTGATCACACAAAATACATAATACATCCGACATTCCAACCATTATTCCATATATATCTAGTCCGAAGATTCACACAAACTGAAAATTCTTCTTAAAGAAAGATGCATAGAACGTTGCATGTCATGTTAAGGGCCGGGGAGGGCGGAGTGAGGGCGGAGTGAGGGCGGAGTGAGGGCGGAGTGAGGGCGGAGTGCGGAGTGAGGGCGGAGTGAGGGCGGCGTGAGGGCGGAGTGCGGAGTGAGGGCGGAGTGAGGACTGAATGAGGGCGTGAGGGCGGAGTGAGGACTGAATGAGGACGGAGTGAGAGCGGAGTGAAGGTGGAATGAGGGCGGAGTGAGGGCATGCAGAAAGCGCATCCAATCATTGTAAAATCGTCAGGGTCTTTCCGAGTTTCAACGTATAAAATAAGAAGGCGTATATGAGACAAAAAGCGTCTGGCCGCTAGTGGGCCAGTTAAGGGGAAATTTTGAATTGTTGATAGTGAGTGACCTTTGCTTATCGTAATGCTAGTTGCAATGGCGAAAATTCATAGCTTGCTTATCATGCACTCTAGTCGTAAGATTTTCTATTATGTTTTTCTATTGCAGCAGTATCTACACAGATGAAAAATAATTACATATAAAATCGCTTATTTGACCTACAAGTATTTATGCAATTTGTAGGCAAGGTAGGTAGCAGCATACAAAATTTCGAAACACTTGAATTAGAGGAACCCTACTCTTTTTCAGAGCTATTTCGTGATCGGGAGAGAGTGAAGGTAGACGGCCAGTTTTAACTCGCAGAACGTTCTCTTGGCCAGTGTGTGCTCTACTGGTGGGTGAAAGGAAGGCGATGGCAGAGGAACTTACGATAGATTCAGTGATACACGGCACGTGTTCCTTGTCAATTGTCATATAAAATGTCAGAGCTTTATGTTCGAGTTCGTGTGTTATACTGGAAGAATCTTTTTTATTGTGATGTTAAGAAGACAAAAAGAACACCATGAAAAGTAATTAACCTGGGCCAGATTTGAATGATTGCAAAGTTCCAAAATGCGCAGAAAAAAGTAAAAATGGGGATACGAACACTGAAAACCTTATTCAGTGACTCTAGTTGTAGGGTAGACAATATGTTTTTTTAGAATGTTTTATATCTTTTTTTATTTTTTAAACGAACTAAAAGTTGTACTACACAATTGCGATGGGACATGGGGACGTGAAATACAAACAAGAAATAGCTCCACTCGAATATCACTAATGATAAGTTTTAACCGTTTTCAATATTTATTTTTTCAGTCTTGTCACATATAGTCTTTTAGAATTAAGAGAGGCTGACTACTACAATGCATGCTTGCCATTCGAATTCAGGCTTCATCACTGCCTTGCAATGAAGCAAAGGTCATGCACGGATACAAATTGCGCAATTACCTAATGCTTATTTAAGATGGAAGGATTCTTTGTTTTGTTCACTCCCCTCTCCTGGACCCATCTTTGATCGAGAGCAATGTGCCCTAGGAAACCTCACAGCGCTGCACGCGCGGCAGTTCCCCCGCCGCCACCCTCGCCTCGTCGCCGGGCCCTTGACAGCGGGCCAGCACGATGTTGCTCACATCCGTGGGGGTTCCCTGGCCTTGTATGGTGGTCCCACACACGCGCAGGTACTTCCCGTCAGCGGAAAGCCCGATGAACATGTTGGTGGTCCTCTCTGCAGCTGCAATCAGAACAAGTTATCGCATCTCTCTTCGCCCCCTCTCCCTCCCTCTCACCGTCTCTCTCACCCTCTCCATCCCTCTCTTTCACTCTCTTCCTCCTCTCTCTCGCTCTCTCTCCCACTCTCACTCCCTCTCTCTCGCTCTTTCCCTCACTCTCTCTCTTCCTGTCTCTCTGCCTCTCTCTTTAATTCTTCCTTCTTTTCTGTCTCCTTTCAACCATCCATTTCATCGTTTTTCGGAAGGACAACGGAGGCGAGACTGTCGCACTAGCTTTGTCAGATAAGGTGTAAGAAGATTCATTCTAAATTCAATTTTAAAATATGTTTCCACTCCCCCCTCCCTCACAGTGATTCATGTATATCCATGTAGGTAGTTAGTTGTATGTCAAATGATTTATAAGTTTGTAACTAGCATCGACCAACTAGGCTAAGGTAGAAACCCAAATGTTCCTGTTCTTATTGTACTAGACATTTCAATTTCCCAAGATTAATTAACAATAAAAGAGTGCATTTGTTTGAACTGCTTTAATACAGATTTCATTCACGTTTACTACCACTTCATTTACTCAATGTCTGATTAATATCGATTTATGAAGTGGAAGAAAGAAAGAAATTAAGATAAACATTAATATTCGTAACGTACACTACTTGACAATATATGAAACTAAAATAAAACCCTTATCTGAGGCAGCGGCGTCTAGAAGGGGTTATTTTTCCATTACCCCTGGATAGATGACGCAAGTGGAATGTGTTATTGAACAAAGTCACTTTTTTTTTACTATTCTCAGATTAATAATAATAGTTATTATTATTGTAGGAAATGCGTTTTTGCTCATATAGATGGTTGATGTAGAGAGGTAGAATTATTTATGAAACTTTCTGCATCCTCTAGTGGGCTAAAATCAATATTAAATTTAATATACCACATATTGGCATTTTTTCAAAGTTTTAGCTTGGTACATGAACTGTCCAAATTTATCACATTGGAAATGGTCCGCCTTTATCATATATTCGTTGATTTTCATTACTTGGTAAGATTGCAACTTATAAAGTGATGTACTTCTTTATTTTTTTATCGACCGGTTATCTAAAGTCAAACTCTACGAAACTGATATCAGTGTCACAATAGCAGTTATTAGATCAATCAATCTCGTGTCTCGTATTTTAATAAGATGTCTTATGACACTTATGTTGTAAATGATTATTAACGCGGTTATTTTGAAATTTTCGAATAAGTTCGAATGAAATTTTGTAATATGCACAGTATTTCTAATTCTTTCGATATGTGCTGCAGTTACTTAGTGAGGCGCGAATTAAGGAAAGAAAGTGAACAAAAGTCTGATACATGATGTAACGTAAGTGTAACCACGATTTTGGATTCTGCCATTTTAATAGTCTCATTTACACTAAATAATAAAATAAAATGTTCTAAAAATAAAAAGAATAATAATACTTTTACGAGAAATTATAAAACGTCAACTAAATAAAAATATGTTGTAAACTCACTGAAGAACATTGCAATCATGTAGTTTCTGAAATGCAAAACCATTGAAATTGAATATTGTGTAAAGGTTCACTATGACTGAATAAATAAACGTACTACACATATTACCTACCAAACTACTAATTGTGCAAGAATCAGGTTGCAGTTTTACAACCACAGTTTGAATAATAATAATAATAATAATAATAATAATAATAATAATAATAATAATAAATTATTTTTAAATATACTCACTGTTGCTCAACCAGCTTTCGTTCGCGATCTGAGAGAAAGTATAATTCTTTATCATGACGCTTTGTCCATTCTCTATAGTATTCATGATGACTCGAAGATTATTGCCGACAGCACTGAATGTGACACGGTTGCAGTTGTCGGGTGGAGTTGTCTCAAGTGAA
This sequence comes from Teleogryllus occipitalis, assembly GCA_011170035.1. Taxonomy (NCBI): domain Eukaryota; kingdom Metazoa; phylum Arthropoda; class Insecta; order Orthoptera; family Gryllidae; genus Teleogryllus; species Teleogryllus occipitalis. The sequence continues at coordinate 26,634 of BLKR01006045.1, read as the reverse complement.
TTTGTCAGCCCACACCAATCGCCACTGGTCTGTTGAAAAAACAATTGTAAACGAAATTACAATACCAACATACTAAATTCACGGCTGGCCCCCAGTTTACGGTGGACCTTAGCCTAGGCTTCCTCAATTACTCTGCCTTGACGTGATCCGATTCTCTTCCGACCTGTAGGTAGGAATGTTATCGTTCACCTGACAGGAATTCATTATATTAGCTTGAGAAGTATTTTAAAAAGAATTCCCTTAAAATTGAGTGTTCCCTTCAAAATTAATTATCTTTTTTAATATAAACTTATACGTGTATATGTGGATAACAGAAAGAACATATACATCCCAAATTATTTTTAAAGATTATTCGCATAAAATACATTGTTAATTATGCGTTGGACAAACTCAAGAATGTTTTGTGTTAACGCGAGGGCCCAAGGCCCGAGCCTCGTCCTCAACTTGGACACGCGTTGAGAAGCGTCACAATTCTGCGCGCGTGAACGAAACGGATCACAAACTGCATTTCTACCGAAAGAAATTTTCTAAAACTAGTGTTTAAACGTTCCGTGTAAATGATGAATCATTGACTATCGTTCACACACAAGAATCAGAAGTAAAAGATACGTACAGTAGTATTAAGGAGGTCGTGACTGCAAAGGCCGAGGTGCACCGTAAACCCGGGATTAACCAAATCGACTAGTATTGTTGTCCAAGATATAGAAGATTACGAATTTTAGTAACATTCTAATTAGTCTTATCTAATTTATTCTAAGAATATTCTAATTAAATACGGAAAAGTAAAAGACCATTAAATGATTCATTAAGCAAACAGTTAATAAAAACACATTACCTTTAGCCCAGTCATTCAAAATGTTTGACTTCTCTTCATTTGAGGTGTGTGATGAAAGATCATTTTTATAGCATACACATTGGCAGTGTTTTAAATTTTTTCACTATTTTGGAGCACTGAATTGTTTATTTCTCATCTATTTCTGCATATTAAGTTTCACCGAAACATTTTATTGGCTTCAGTACTTTGTTTATTTTCACAGAAGAATGCAATGTACACATTGACAGAATCAATATATTTGACTATTGAATGAAAAACTGATGCAGGTAGAGCAAATGACACTGACGGGAACATTTCTTACTTTATTTTTGATAGGCATCTGGGATTATTTGAAGTTTAAAACTATTGTTTTCTGTCTTTAAAGACTCAGCACATGGGTGATTTCCACATTTCTCTTCTCGAATATCCCAGAAACGTTTAAAGAACCATGGGAGGGGGGAAGGGAAACCATTGCGTTATGTATATTTTCTTGCAGGAGGAATAGATCACCACCGTGTTACAGCATATTTGCTGAAAAGTGGGCCTAGCTTGAGCACCCTTATAGAGTGGATGATAGGCTCTTCAAACCACCAAGATCGATTCTAAAAAGTTATTAAAGACAAAAAACTGGGCTCCACAACAATGTAACAAAGCATACTTATTGATAAAAGGAAACAGCCCCAGAAAAGTAAAATAATAATAATAAAGAAAAAAATTAATTTTAGATGTTGGGGTAGATAACGACGAAAGTTAATCTTTCAATAGCAACAAAAAATTACTCTGCAGATGTTCACAAAGAAGAAGAAAATATGAAGTCAAAGCCTCCAGAGAGTGAAGGAGATAAGAATGAGTAAATAGTCAAGTCATAAGATCAACAGAGTAATAGATAGTTAAATATGAGTGGACGTTGCGTCGCAAAGATCAAAGTCTTCCCCTGAACTGTCGAAAAGAAAGAAAGAAAGAACATATGGGAAGAAAGGAAATGGGTGATGCTATTGAGTCTCTCAAGGATTTGAAGAAACCATGAAATATAGCCAACAAAAGCCCAGTCATGATCGCTAATACGAAACACGATCGTCTAGCCTTATGTGGATTCAATTGTCCTTGATCCATTATATACATTTTACTTCGGATCCAGTACCTCATAATACACTACACAGTAATTTATATTCAGTTTGGAAATTTTCTGTCACCTGCTTGCTCTGTCCTTTGAGTCTCTCAGGGATTTGAAGAAACCATGAAATATAGCCAACAAAAACCCAGTCATGATCGCTAATACGAAACACGATCGTCTAGCCTTATGTGGATTCAATTGTCCTTGATCCATTATATACATTTTACTTCGGATCCAGTACCTCATAATACACTACACAGTAATTTATATTCAGTTTGGAAATTTTCTGTCACCTGCTTGCTCTGTCCTTTGAGTCTCTCAGGGATTTGAAGAAACCATGAAATATGGCCAATAAAAAGCCAGTCATGATCGCTAATACGAAACACGATCGTCTAGCCTTATGTGAATTCAATTGTTCTCGATCCATTGTATACATTTTACTTCATACCCAGTACCACATAATATACTACTCAGTAATCTATATTCAGTTTGGAAATTTTCTGTCCCCTGCCTCCTGTGCACCTTCTGTTGAATACATCGAAATATAGAATGTGTAACATTTGCCTTTTCATTATACGAGCCAATTCTGTATTCCCAATCTACAATATGCAATATATTATATTACCTCTAGAGGCGCGGAGAGGACGTCTGGTGGATGTCGGCACGCGTTGAAGATGGTATTTCTGTCCAACAAGTTCTCCGACTGCTCCGACAAACCGTCCCCACCGGACGGGCGCGCCCACGCCCCGAGGCAGGCCTGCAGCACCAGCACCGCGATGCACACTTGATTGGGGCTCATGGCGAAGTGTAAAGATCTCCAATTTAAGGCGGCTTTTTAATGCGTACTTATCAACGCACAGCGCGCCGGAGGTCAGCGAAAAGGGTCACGGTATTGCCATCAGCAGTTTTCTCTCAAATCTTTCCATCATATATATAGTTTTGTTTCTAAGTTATCGGGACCAAGAATTTCAGAAATTAAGATTACAATTGTATTAGAGTAGTTTTGTGGTATGGAAAATGTTATGAATCGTACAACCAATTTTCGATCAGTTTTTTGTGAGAATGTTTTGTGCATGTTTAGTTTCGTTATTGTTATTCCAAGATGGCGCTCATAAACATGTTTCCACCCTGGCTTAGTGTGTGCAACGGTCTTCTGCTCTTCTTTTTTTCCCTTTTGCAACGTTATCGCTGAGATACGAGGTCATTCGAAAATAGAGAAATTCCGGAAGGCCGTGTTCCTAGAGCTACTGGCACAATTCCAGAAACCGGCTGGGATTACTTCGATGCAGCATTGCCGTTGCTTATATTTCTTTTTCTTGTTTATAACTTTTTGAATTAAAAGAATATTCCACAATTTTCATTCATTAAATACACGTATATTATTTTTCATTGCATATTTTTCATTTTAATTCCATTTCTTTCATACCATTAGAGTATTCTCAAAGAGAGGAATACATTGATTTAAGTATTGTTAATATTTGGAAAGAAACTAAAGAAATAAAGTGTTCTACAAACCACATCTGAGCTTGATTGAGCTCGCAGATTGTATCTTTCTACCACCTCTTTTGTACCTCACTTTCACAGGTGAAATTGAGACACGGCTACACGTTCATTAAGTGATCCGGAAGTGAAGCCGACCGACACATTGCAAGAGAGAATTAAATCGTTTAATTTTAAAACTTCGTAAATCACTCTCTTTTACATTTTCTCTTTTTGTGAAAAAATAGAAAGTACAGGATAAATTTATTACGATTCTAAGAAAATGTTGATAATTTTACAAAATTGCAACATTTTTTCGTAGAAACTTGGCGATGATAAGATTGCTTTGAAATTTTCATTTCCTAGGCACTTTTTTCTCTCTTCGGTGTGTATGGGATATTCCAAAAAAAATGTGCTCTATTGATAGAATTCTATTGCAGATGATACAAGTAGGTTGTGGAAATTTTTGTTTAAAAAATACCGTAAGTCACTCTCTTTTGCATGTTTGCTTTGTGTGAGAAAATAGAAAGCGCAGGATAGATGCATTGTTGTATGTGTAAATTCTGTAAATCATGAATAGAATGGTCGTGAGGACACCGCATAATTTTGGTTTGGCTTTGAAACTGTAAGTCATTGACTTGCGGGGTATTATTGCAGTGTATGTATGACTATGTATCTATACGGTGTGTATGACTGGCATATCACTGACAGAGAGATGGGTTAAAAGGGATGTTCAATACGGAAATATACTAAGAACTATCATGAAAACACATTTCTTGTAACTGTTTCTGTCATGAATCATTTTTATGTAGATGCACGTTGTCATTTCATATAATATTGTAATAAATGTGTGAAATTATAAGCTGAACCTCCAAGTGTATTTATTTACATGTTTATGTTAAAAATTTCTAATTATTTTTTAAATCCCGGTAGTCATATACAGCGACTATTGTACTATCGATACGAGCAAATTAGAAGTTTCTATGGTGTTCTAAATCGAGATTTATGTCAAAAAAAAGAAAAAAGAAAATGAGACACGTTCTCTATGTACTTAATTAGTTTTACTTTTCTCACAGCTTTACAGTTTCTGACTTGCGGGGTTTTAAAAATAACCGATTTATTACAATAATTTATATTTATTTATCATCATCTCCATTTACGGATTAGGCATATTGCCTGTTCCAGCCTCTTTCCATCTCATTCTTGGCCTTCCAATGTTTCTCTTTCCTCTAGGTTTGTAATTCAGGGCTTGCACTGGAAGTCTGTCTTGCGGCATATTTCCAATATGTGTCACCCATTGCTGTCTTTACTTCTTAATTTTTCATGTATCGTTTCTTTCCGCCCAAGTTCTTCTCTTATTTTTTCACTTTTTATTTGATCTCTTAATTTAGCCCTTTACTCTTCTCAAAAATCGCATTTCTGCTAATTCAATCCTCCTAAAATCTTCTTGTTTTTGAACCCAAGTTTCACATCCATACAGTAAAACTGGGAGGGCCATAATATAATAAAATTTTAATTGGGTTTCTTTTCGGGCTTTCTTATAGTTTAACGTTCTTCTTAACGTTTTTCTTAACGTTCTACTTATAGTTCCACAAACTGCTTGAAATTTATGAATCTTGCTGGTGACTTCCCTCTCTCTTCCGTATGTATTTATTTAACAACCTAAAATTTATTTAATCTTATATAGATATATAGTGATAATTCTACCTTTTGGTATGGAACAGACATTAAAAAATATTACCATTTTGTAATTTAAAAGCATCCTACAGGGCATCCATCTTTCTGGAATAGCAACACACATTTAATTCCATCGCTATTAGAGTTAACAATTCGAGCTTGTTCCGTAAGACAGAAACCGAGGAGCATCTTATGTATGTAAGGAGATCAATATGGGAAATCAATACAAATAAGTGTAGATAATTGGAAAATACAAGTATGATTTTGATATCTATCTTGAGAGCAAGCGTTATGATGCCGGAGGATGTACTTTTCCATCTTATAGAGGACAGTTCTAGAAACATACCGAACTCGGGGCATCCGAGAAGTGGAAAGCATTTTTTCCACAGTATTCTTTTAACTTTACTTATATCATTGTATTCCTCGCTTCGAGATTTTTATAAGGCAGGACTAATTATAAACTGCCATAAAAATGTTCTATTAACCTCTCCAAACTACAGATGTTACAAACAAGACTCTTAAATATTACCCCCCCTCCCACGTCATCTACAACAATTCGATGCCAACCGCATTCCCATCACTCAAATTGTCCCAAAGATATTTGCTGTAGCGCACTTTGTGGTGTCTCATGCTGCGTATTTAGATTGTGCTCTAGAGTACCAAGATATCAGTTTGTTGCTGCACCCATGTGCACAGGATGAGAGCCAGGACCTAAATGCTAGGAATCCACAGCATGGCCAGAAATTCCCTTGGCCTCCTGAAATTCTCTTATTGTAGTCCCTTTCGTAGGTCTTTCCCTTATGGATTCTATTAAGGAAATATATATTATTCTTTATTAATTAATTAATAATATTCTACTCCTTCATATGTCACATACAGTTTTTACTGCTTTTTGATCAAATCAATCAAATCAAATAGTCCTCCATCTACATTACGTTCATATCTGGAGATAAAATAATTGAAGAATGGATACCAGATTTGTTCAAAGATGTACCCTTTTCGAATTCATTTTTCAAAACGTTACATCTTCTAAAAGAAGTAATGTTTTTTTGTCAAGACGTTTTTTGTATAACATTATAATAGGCCAATAAAAATGAAATAATTAAAACACAAACTAAAAATAATGTGATCAAAATTGCATTTGTTGAAATTGAAAAAATTAATATATTTCATAGTGTAAGAATGTAATAGTATCGACCTAGTGTATGAAAAAATATATAAATATTTTCAGAGTAAGACATTATTGACGAATTGCTCATTCTCAGGATATGTACTACGAAGGGTACATTATTACATCATTGTACAATATGTATTTAAAAAATGTGATTTTTAGTAAAAGAGTTTTCTTTCAACATGTTGTTCAATAATAATGCTTTCTACTGTAATTTTTAAACATGTTAAAACTTAATATTGATATCACGAATAAATAATTCTTTGCTTTTTAAGAAGATATAGAAAAATACAGATATTTAACAGAAATTATAACTTTTTATTTTCAGCTTCATTATTGACTCTTTATAATATGTATATATAAATTATAAAATATTAAAAAAGTAATCTAATAAGACATTAAGTTAGGATTAAAATCCTGATAACTTATCCCTAAATTCATACAAACGATTTGATTGGAAAAGTATTTTATTATATAACAGTGACATTTTTTCTTTTTTTTATAAATTTTAGAAACGTAGAGATATTAACATTCAAATTTCTTAAATTATTTATTTAATATATTTGAATTTTTACAAAGCTGGCAATGCAATGCAGTTTAATTATCACAATATAAATAAATAAAACTAATTTAAAAATATTTATTTATTTCATTTCAATACAATTTGTATAATAATTACCGACTGCGACTCCACAAAATTTCACACCTCTGATTTATGGCAATCACACAAATTACAATATATACACCCGACACTGCGGCCATGATTCCATATGTATCTAGTCCGAAGATTCACACAAACTGAAAATTATTCTTAAACAAGCGCTAATAATAGGTTCCATGTCATCTTAAGGGTAAGAGGAGAAAGGAGTGAAGACGGAGAGAAGACGGAGTGAGGGAGGAGTGAGGGAGGAGTGAGGGAGCAGTGAGGGAGCAGTGAGGGCGGAGCGAGGACGGAGTGAGGACGGAGTGAGGGAGGGGTGAGGGCGGAGAGAGGACGGAGTGAGGGTGGAGTGAGGGCGGAGCGAGGACAGAGTGACGGAGGGGTGAGGGAGGAGTGAGGGCGGAATGAGGACGGAGTGAGGGAGGGGTGAGGGCGGAGCGAGGACGGAGTGAGGACGGAGTGAGGACAGAGTGACGGAGGGTTGAGGGCGGAGCGAGGACGGAGTGAGGACGGAGTGCGGGAGGGGTCAGGGAGGAGTGAGGGCGGAGTGAGGGCGAAGGAAGGCGAAGTGAGGACGGAGTGAGGGCACTCGCCATACAAGCGCATCCAATCATTTTAAGATTATCAGAGTCTTCCCGATAACCCTTTCAACGTATAAAATATGAAGGCGTATATGAGACAAAAAGCGTCTGGCCGCTAGTGGGCCACTTCAGCGACAGTTTTAAGTTGTTGGTAGGGAGTGACCTTTACTTATCGTAATGCTTCTTGCAGTGGCGAAGTTTCAGATCTTGCTTATCATGCTCTGCACTCCTGAGTTATTCTTAACATATTTTTCTATTGAAGCAGTATTAACACAATAAAAATAATTACATTCAAAATCGCTCAGTTTGACCCACAAGTATTGTTGCAATTTGTAGGCAAGGTAGGTAAGAGCATGCAACATTTTGACACACTTGAATTTGAGAAACCCTAATCACTTTGAGCTATTTCGTGATCAGGAGAGACGGCCAGTTTTGACTTGTAGAAAGATCTCGACCAATATATGCCATGCTAGTGGGTGTGGGGATGGCGGTGACAGAGGAACTTGGTTGAAGATTCAGTGTACTTATGATTTAGACAGCACGTTGGAAGTGCTGTGCTGCGATACTCGGGTCATGTAACGGTCCCCTCCCATCTAGTCGTTCTTGAGTTGTGTTATATGTTTGGATCTTTATGATAAAATACACTATAAAGCTCAAATATGCACCGAATAGGGTGTAAGTTTTGTTAAGTACAATTTTAATCTAGATTAAGTTGATTAGATTAAGTCACCATACAATTGCAAAGTTTCACTTGTAATCTGAACATTGTAATTTCAACTAAACAATTAATAAATTTAAAAAAAGGTGTCAATTGTCATGTAAAAGTCATACTAATGTTCGAGTTCGTATGTTGTACTGGATGATTTTTTTTATTTTGATGTGAGGAAGATAAAAAGGATACGATGAGAAGTGATAATCCTGGGCCAAATTCGAATGATTGAAAATTGCAAAGTGCGTAGAAAAAACGAGGATACGGACACTGAAAACCTTATATTATATTCAGTGTCTCTAGTGGTAGGGTAGACAATATTTTTTTTAAGTTTTGTCTTTTTTTAAAATTTTTTGAACCAACTGGAAGATACGATTTTGATAAGAGACGGGCTCGTGAAATGCCAACAAGGAATTGCTTCAGTCGAATATCACCAATGATGAGTTTTAACCGTAATCAATATTTATTTTTTCAGTCTTGTCACATATTCTATTTTAGAATTAGGAGAGTTTTGTTGACATTTTCCAAACTACTACAGTGCATGCTTGCCACTCAAATTCACGCTTCTCCGCTGCCTTGCAGAAAAGTAAGAGTCACTCATATTTATCGATAGAAATGGCGCAAGCACCTAATTCTTGTTTGTATATTTAAAGTTTTTGTTGTTTTTGTCACTCTCCTCTCCTGGACCCATCCCTGGTAGAGAGCTATATGTCCTAGGAAGCCTCACAGCGTACTACAGGGGGCAGTTCCCCCGCCGCCACCCTCGCCTCGTCGCCGGGCCCTTGACAGCGGGCCGTCACGATGTTCATTACACCCGTGGGTCTCTCTTCACCTTCGACGGTAGTCCCACACATGCGAAGGTACTTCCCGTCAGTGGAAAGCCCGATGAACAAGTTGGTGGTCCTCCTTGGAGCTGCAAACAGAATATAAAGATATCTCATCTCTCTTCGCCTTCTCTCTGTCTTTCATCCCCTCTCACATTCTAACTTCCTCTCCCTCTGCTCTCTCTTCCCTTTCTCTTCCTCTACTTTCTCTCTCCATATCCCCCTCTCCCTCTAATTATTCCTCCTTCTAAACCTGATTTCCACCATGCATTTCATCGTTGTTCCGAAGGGCAGCGGAGAACAAGACAGTCCCACCAGCTTTGTTAGATAAGGTGAAAGAAGACTCATTCTAAATTCAATTTTAAAATAAGTTTAGACTCCCCTCTCCCTCACAGTGATTCATGTTCCTCCATGTAGAGTGTTAGTTCTAAGTTAAATGATTTAGAATTTTATAACTAGCTAGGCTGATCTAGAAACCCTAATGATCCTGCACATATTATAATAGACATTTTAATTACAGAAGGTTAAATAACAGTAAAACTACATTTGTTTGATCAGCTTTAATACAAATTTAATTCATCTTTACTAACACCTTAAATTTCTGATTAATATCTGTTTATGAAGTGGACGAAAGAAATAAATTAGGATAAATTTAAAAACTGTCCCTTGAATTTATATAATTATTAGGGGAAGGCGGAAGACATTGTCCTGCTTTCTCCCTGTCATTGTCTGTTATTGTCGCTGTCTCTCTCTGACACAGTCTCTTTGTCACAGTCTCTCTCTGTCACTGTCTCTCTATCTGTCTCTGTCTCTCGCTGTTTCTGTCTCGCTCTCTCTCTGCCTCTTCTTTTTGTCTGTCTCTCTCTGCTCTCTGCCTCTGCCTCTCTCTCTCTCTCCCTCTGTCTCTCTGTATCTCCCTGGCTCTCTCTCTGCCTCTCTCTCTCTCTCCCTCTGTCTCTCTGTATCTCCCTGGCTCTCTCTTCTGTCTCATCACTCTCCGCATCCGCCCGTCCTCCTCCGTCACTCTCTCCGTCTCACTCTTAGTCTCTTTCTGTCTCTCTCGCGCGCCCGTCCGATTGTCCTGGATCTCGCCCTGCGTCACACGGCATCGCCCAGCGACAATGAAGCCCAGGTGGAGCGTAGTTTGAATGGAAATTCAATTAAAATGAAGCGCAATCTTGTTCTGGAGCGACATCTAGTGGAGTTACAACAAAATTACTAGCATATAAACCTTCTCAGTAAAAAAACACGTAGTTGTGCCAACTTTCATGGAGATCGGTCACACGGTGTCGGAGTTCACTCCTCCAGTACATACCAACATATAAATATAAAATATACAGTATACAGTATATATACAGTATAGTACTCTTTCCTTCTAACACAATCAAATTGCTACACGGTAACATGTTAAAATAACTTGCACAACTGTTCGTAGCGTACACTACTTGGCCATACATGAAACTAAAATAAAACCCATATCTGAGGCACCGACGTCTCGAACTGGTTATTCTTTCATTTTGCCTGGATAGATGACGCAAGTGGAATGTGTCAATTGAACGAAGTCAATTTTTTTTCTGTTCTGAAGTTAATAATAGTAATGAAAATAATAATGAAATTATAATAACGTGAAAATGTAATAATGAAGTGAAATTAATAATAAATTATTATTGTAGGAAATGCGTTTTTGCTCGTATTGTTGGTTGATGTAGGGAGAGAGAATTATCTATTAAACTACTTGCATCAAACCATTCAAATTAAATATTGTGTAAAGATTCACTGTGACAGAATAAATTAACTTAATAGTTTTCACATTATCTACCAAACGACTAATTTTTCAAGAATCCGGTTGCATTCTTACCACCACAGTTTGAATAGTAATAAATTATTTTTAAATGTACTTACTGTTGCTCAACCAGCTTTCGTTCGCGATCTGAGAGAAAGTCACATTCTTTGTCAAGATGATTTGCCCATGCTCTATAATATTGACGATGACTCGAAGACCATCGCCGGCAGCACTGAATGTGAGTCGGTTGCAGTGGTCAGGTGGAGTTGTCTCAAGTGAATTTTGCAGCCCACAATAATCGCCACTGATCTGTTGAAAAAACAATGGTAAACGTAAATAAGAATACCAACGTACGAAATTCACTTGTATTATTGTCCAAGATATAGCAGTTTACGAATTTTAGTAATATTATACATTCCTAATATTTGTTCTATTCTTTCCAGCGTTGTATTTTTACGGATTACCTCTAACGAGTTTTCCTGTAAGTGGTTGAGGCTCTAGAATTGTCCACTTACGGAGGACGGGATATACAGACAATTAAAACTGACAGACTAACGAACTTTTTTTTAAAAAATCAACACTTTTCAGTGGATCCAAAAATTTGTAATTTTGGAAGAAGGTAAATGAGTGATGCTATTGAGTTTCTCAGGGATTTGAAGAAGCCATGAAATATATGGCCAATAAAAAGACAGTAATGCACTCTAATACGAAGAGACTAGACATGTCAATTCAACAAAATTGTCCTTACTTCATAGTATACATTTTACATCAGGCCCAATACCACGTAATATACTACACATTAATCTATGTTCAGTTTGGAAATTTTATGTCTCCTGCTTGCTGTGTACTTTTTGTTGAATACATCGAAATATACAATGCGTAGCATTTGCCTTTTCATTATACGAGCCAATACTCTATTCCCAATTTACAATATGCAATATATTATATTACCTCTACAGGCGAGGACAGGGCATCTGGTGGATGTGGGCACGCGTTGAAGATGGTATTTCTGTCCAACAAGTTCTCCGACAAACCGTCCCCACCGGACGGGCGCGCCCACGCCCCGAGGCAGGCCTGCAGCACCAGCACCGCGATGCACGCTTGATTGGCGCTCATGGCGAAGTGTAAAGATCTCTCATTTGAGGCAGCTTTTTAATGCATACTTATCAACGCACAGTGCACCAGAGGTCAGCGAAAGGGGTCACTGTATTGCCATCAGCAGTTTTCTCCGAATTTTTTTTATCAAAAAATATACTTTTGTTTCCAAGTTATCAGGACAAATAATTCCGGAAATTCAGATTACAATAGTATTAGTGTAGTGTTGTGATGTGGAGAATGTTATGAATCGTAGAGCTGTTTTTCAGTCAGTTGTTTTCTGAGAATGTTTTGTACATATCTAGTTTCTTTATCTTTATTCTAGATGGCACTCACAAACATGTTTCCAGACTGGCTTTGTGTGAGCAGCGTTTTTCAGCTCTTCTTATTTTATTTATTTATTTATTTATTTATTTATTTATTTATTTATTTATTTATTTGTCCTTTATCAATGCTATCTCTGAGATACGAGTTCATTGGAAAATACAGAAATTCCGCAAGGACGTATTCTTAGAGCTACTGACACAATTCCAGAAAGGGGCTGGGATTGCTTCGATGTAGCATTGCCTTTGCTTCTACAGCGTCATTGCCTTGGAGGTTCTAGTGTTGGAGTCCGTCGACCGCCTCCCTCGAATCCCGATCACCGCCACCTATCTCGATAAAATATTCACTACACAAACGGGACTACTCGCCATTGCTGTTGTCATGCGCGGGATCATCAATCAATGAAAGCACAAAAAGCCAGATAAGCATTCATTGACAAGTATATATTTTCATTCTTAATTTATCGATGATTCTGGTCGCGTGAACACCTAAAATCAAGTCACATAAATGTAGGGCGTGTTTTTTCTGAGAAGTTGGCGGTTATCTTGCCCCGCTGGATGGTGAGATCCGGCACCGACCAGCCCGTTGGCTAGTGGAGTTTCCCCAACCAGGTACCTTCCGCCAGCGAGCCACCGTTCCTGTCGGGACAAGCTGTAAGCTCCCGACCAGTCTCCCGGCAAGTTTGGTAATGTAGTGCAAGTAAGTGTGTGTGTGTGTGTGTGTGTGTGTGTGTGTGTGTTTGTGTGTGTAAGAGGTAAGGATAGGGCAAGGATCGCGCTTGGTTCGTGGCCCGTTTGTTAGGGTACTGCTCCGGCATTCGCCTGGTGTTGAGAAACCACGGAAAGCTACCAATCAGAGCAGCGTACCGTTGGAATTTTTTCTCCAGACAGCGACTGAACTCGACCTATCTATCTAGCTAGTGTTGAAAATCCTGCCTCTGTCGGGACTCTAACCTAGCACCCCCTGGTCAGAGGCACTGCAATGACATCAGTTGATGCTCTGAGCCGCTCATCCCGATTCTTAAAACTTGGAAATAATAAGTGAAATGCAATGTTTTTTTTCTCTTGTGAGTCAGTTTCTTTAAACTTTACTCTGGTGATATATAAAGTAATCTATACTGTTTAGAATACGATCAATGAAATTGACAATCAATTTATTCTAAATCTTATAACTCTTTTATATCAATTATTTCATAAAAACTCTAGTATTTTGTTACTATAATCTTCATTCAATGGAAAACAAACGTATAGTAATTTTTTAAATACATATTTCTCAGTAATTTTTATGAATGTTTCAACTAGTAGTTCCTAGCAATTTATGTATTTTATTAATACAATCAAATGTAAATAATTATTTTCATTTATTGATTCATTGGTTCTCTGATATTCGATATTAATATTTTGACTTCTAATTTTTCTTACCTCAACGCTATTATATTATTTAGCACCTCAACCGAATATGTGCAACCGATAATATAACGTTTGCTACTGTACAGATACAGCAGAGTAACCACACGCCAGTAGCTGGACAAAGGTTATCGGACTGACGCAACAGCAGCAGCTTTTGATATGTGCCGTAGGTCCGTAAAATCCGTTTCAGTAACGAAGAGGCAACACTCCGGCATGGCCAGTCAGTGGGCGTTGCTCGCTCTGCTAGCGCTTGTAGTCTTTGAGAGTAATGGCGCGTTGGTTCCAACTGGAAGGGAGTTGTCGTTGGAAACGCCTAATTCAACCACTGAACACGTCCCGACCTCTTGCCCTCACATCATGAAGAGAATAGGCACACCACAACAGGTATGTGGTGTGACAAATTTCGAAAGAACAAAATATCGGAATCGGGTGAATTAGTGTATATGTTGCGAGTTTGTAACTGAAGATTCATAGACTATGCTAAGGACAATGAAGTGAGTTGCCAGTTTCGAGATCATCCCCTAGACACTTTCGCATCACCCGTTCTGTCCTCTCTTCTGCAAACTAGTACCAATCCTCCAATTTTCGCGGCTGCATGTTGAGAGGGAAATGTGAGGTCGTTATAAAGTAGAGGCAATAGAGAGGATTCGCCTAAAAAACTGCCTGCGAAAGGATAGTCCGTGGTTCAACTCTTGAGGATGTCGGAGTCTAGTTATCTGGTAAGCAGCGAATTTGATGACGCCACCGCATGGTTGAGAATTCTACACACTGCCTTCTCTAATCGGTCGTGTCCGGCACAGTCTGTTATCATAACCAGGCGCATGCCGGAGCGAACTTATAGTGACTGCATTTCGCGGTCAAGATTTCCTATACTTCTTGTTTCCGGTCCAAAAAGGCACATTTCGATTGCATCCCAGATTTTACCGCTTTTTCTGATGTGGGTATGGTGATTGCTTCCAGAGTTTCATTTTCCTCGTGAGAGAGAAAAAAGAGGAGCTTGCAGAAGCATCAGGACTTCGAATATTACCTTTCACTTTTTTTAAAAAAACATGAAAGAGGATAAGACGAAAAGGACAAAAATCTCCAGGAAGCTAGTTTGGTTATAATATTTATATGCTATAATAAATAACATTTTCATTGATTTGTGACTGTGATTACCTCAAGAAATTCATCTTTAACCAAATTATCATTTTAAGGTGATTCAGTTTGTCTTAATCTTGTATTGTATTGACCAGTTTGTAGAAATAGTAAACAAAATTTGCTATTCTGGAATTTCACTGCAATCAATGTTCTTGATTTAAAGAAAAACATATTTTGGCGCATTTAATTATAACATGTTCATTTGTTGTTGGATATTTTCTCTATTTTTACTCTGGCAAAATTTGAACATTCTGACATTAGAAGAAGAAATAAAAGAGGTCATCTTCGTCAACATACTATAACATATATATAAGAACGTCAACAACACCAAATCAGAATTCCCACAATTCTGACATTAGTCCTCTTTTCTCAATATAAAACTTTGTAAAGGGGAAGCCTTGCTGACATTTTTCACGCTAGAGATTACTATCTTTCTGAAGGTCAGCTCTTAGTGGTACTAGTCACGTCCTGGGCTGCTTCTCCTTCTCGAAGACATCACATATCAAAAATGCTTCGATTTACGAGAGTGATAATCCGTTCGGATTTCATACACGTTACTTTTTATACTCAACCACACATAGCGGACCAGCCTTCCAGTAATTATTAATTAATCCCTAAATTATCATAGAGTACTTACTCGAAGAGTTTAATGAAGGTTATGAGAAGTATATCATTTTCTTGTGTTATATCGACCAAAATGGTGTCCTTAATTGCCAGGATTCCTATTTTGTAATGTTCATCCTATGTTTTTAGGAGGCACCTAAGGTACTTGTTCTTAAAAATATTGTCAATTTGATAATTAAATTAAACGTAATATATAAGTTTGTTGAATTAAATCTAAGATTTGTTTACGTAGATTTGTTACCTGTGAACAATGTTAATATTAGTATAATGTAAATATGTTTACAATTTTATCAGTTTTAAGTTTTTGTATTTTTGAGGAACTGTATTCTTTTTGTTTTTTACGTATTGTTCGTTAGGTCCATAATTATATCCTGACATATAATTGAGGTTAAAGGGAATAAATAAATTACTTCTACTACTTACTATTCGAAGAGTTTATACAGAAAAGTTTCTCTCCAGTACGCCATCTCTGGAGTCGGCATTTCATTCTGATTTCTCAGCGTGAAGCACTAGACATTCAAATATAACTTCCCGAATCTTGCGAGTAGAGTTGGGGTTCGTCTTGGGTATCGACTTAGTGCTATTCGCGACTAATGTGTCTTCAATTCTGATTGCGCCAGATCTCGGGAGCCTGGTATCCTTGGGAGGCGCTGCGACACACGGCCTCTCCCAGCGAAGGGATGCCCTGTGTCCGATACGTGTTTAGCGCGGAAGGGGAACGCCTCAACATACACGTTGAACAACTGCACGAGGGAGATGTGGTCGATTCGAGTAACTTCTCGTACGCACAGAATTCCAACGGCTTATGGGAACCCGCAGGTGAGTTCTAACTAAAGCCAATTTTATACAGTACCATTTTCATCCAATTTTGGGACAAAAATCTATATATATATAAAAGAAAGTCGTGTTAGTTACACTATTTATAACTCAAGAACGGCTGTACCGATTTGGCTGAAAATTGGTGAGCAGGAAGATTAGAGCCAGGAGACGGACATAGGATACTGTTTATCCCGTTCGACAGCGTTCCTGTGTGAGAACGCACGTTTTTGCACGTTTTCGCGTGATTTCGCATGTTAGCGGTCATTGTTGCCTGTTGTAACCTGCGCCTGATAATAAAACAAAAATGTCGTGTATCACAAGGTACTTAACTGAAGAGTGCAACCTATGCACCAAAATACAGGAAGAATAATGAATGATTAATCTACTTAATTTTTTTATTTGTATTTTCTAATAAACAATTTAACTTAATAAATTCCAAAATCTGCTTATTTATTGCCTTTAACAGCCGGTCCCTATGATTACAGCTTTGTATTTCTCTCTTAAACAAAAATCAATTCAAAAAAACGCTCTGGTACGTAATAGATTTTTTAATTATCTATTTAATATCAATTTTTTTGAAATTCTTCTTTGTTTGAGAGAAAAACACAAATCTGCAATAGCTTTATTATCACGAGTGCAACAAGGATAGTACAGTTTCTCACAGTGAGTGCGACGCGAGAAAAAGATGGGATCGGCTGTTAAGGCGGAACAGAGTTCGCCGGGTCAGCTAGTTGATAAAATTACCTGAGGTGTTTGCACTATGTAGTTTTTGTACAAAAACTGAATGAAAATGTGAAAGTGTTTTACATATACGTTTTAAAGAAAATGTTTCGTTTGGCTATTTTAAGTCAAATTAGTTTTCCGATGTTGAATATCGCAAGACTCATCGCCAGTATCGTTTTGTTTTATGATCTGAATTATGGTCGCGACATTTCATGATATGGGAGATGCGCGATTAGCGATTTTTGACATAGAGTGCAGTGATTTGGAAAGTACAGATTTAATTGCCAGGATCATAAACTTAAAACAATATTCTAACACAAAATAATTTATCCAATGGAGCTATGAATATTCCTTTATTAAACCTGAATACAAACTTTTGTTTATTCTACATAAAACATTGTGTTCCTGACAAAGACTTGATTGATCATACACGTCTTGAGAGATTGGATTGAAAGAATATCGTTAGAATTCGTGACCCTCGAAACCTATACAAAACTAAAGCAGCCTCCAATCTGAAAGTTTACCAATGTCGCTTTTTGTCACATGAATGTAATAAAAATAATGTTGGTTCGTTTCAAGTTATTTTTTGTTTCTTTTATTCATTCAGATTTACGGCAGTTAAAACCAGGGAAAAAGGAAATTTTATTGACACATTCTCGTCTACAACAAACGTTCTCACCGGCAAAGCCATACGCATATGAGTACAGTCAACAGGGCGTGCGAAATGTCAGAGCTAGAACGCTGTAAATCCTCATTTTTCAGCAACGCAGGCTGCAGTTCTTCCACGGAGACAATCGTCAAGTTTACGAATGTGGTCTTCACGAAATGGCCTGCCATGCAATTTTTACAATTATCTCAAACTTTTCTTTCGTACGTTGCGTATTTTTTTAAAATGTTTAGTCGTCGCAAGTTGTCGCAAAATAATAATTTCTAGCCTGTATAATAATGTTTCGCTTGAATGGAAATGATATGGAAAACCTGCCCATGTTATCCACTACCTAATATTTAGTTCCACTCGGCTCTGCACCGTTTAAAATACGACTTTTTGAATACTCCGTTCATGGGACACTCTGTGTGAATCTCTTGAATTATGACGATCAGAAAATAATAAATACTTCCCTACGCAGAAAGGAAAGATAAGGACCTTCAACTGATTTGCAGGAGTGTCGGTGACGTACGGCTACCAGCTGGGTTTCGCCTCCAACGATGACAGTCTGCTACTACTGTGCAGCACCAACCTCGCCGGTCGGTCCGAGCACCCGTGGGAGGACGTGGAGATGTCCATGGTGTTGGGGCGGGGGACGACGCTGGACGAAGCGGCGGTCAGCGCAGCGGTGAACCAGACGGCGCTGGCGGCCGCGCAGAGTGTGGACGACGTCGTGAGCGTGCGCGCGCGGCTGCAAGACTGCACCGCCCCTGCACGCCAGCTCTGAGCCTACCAGCGGGTATCATGCGCGCACGTTTGCTTGATCCTCCAGCTCCCTAGTTGTAGCTCAGCTCGGCACAGCACAGACCGGTACAAAATATAAGCTCCATTTGGAACGTCACAGCTTAGCTTGCAGTGCTGCCCACCTTCGTCCTTCACAATGCGGACTTCTGTTTTCACTCTCTCTTTACAACGACCTTTGCGTACGGTACTCCTTCTTGTCACTCAATAGATTCCCCCTGCACGCTCGCTCTGAGAGAACCAGCGGGTACTGTGCGCGCACGTTTGCTTGATCCTCCAGCTCCCTAGTTGTAGCTCAGCCCGGCACAGCGCGGACCGGTAGAAAATATAAGCTCCATTTGGAACGTCACAGCTTAGCTTGCAGTGCTGCCCACCTTCGTCCTTCACAATGCGGACTTCTGTTTTCACTCTCTCTTTACAACGACCTTTGCGTACGGTACTCCTTCTTGTCACTCAATAGATTCCCCCTGCACGCTCGCTCTGAGAGAACCAGCGGGTACTGTACGCGCACGTTTGCTTGATCCTCCAGCTCCCTAGTTGTAGCTCAGCCCGGCACAGCACGGCCCGGTAGAAAATATGGGCTCTATTCGGAACGTCGCGGCTTAGTTTACAGAGCGGCCCCCACCTTCGTCTTTTCAACGACCTGTGCGTACGGTGTTCCTTCTTGTTACTCAATAGTTTCCCCCTGCACGTCCGCTTTGAGCCAGCTAGCGACTACTGTGCGCGCACGTTTTCTTGATCCTCCAGCTCCCTAGCTCTACTTCAGCCCGGCGCAGCACGGCCCGGTAGAAAATATGAGCTCCACTCGGAACGTCACGACTTAGTTTGCAGTGCGGGCCCCACCTTCATCTTTCCAACGTCCTGTGCGTACGATGTTCCTTCTTGTTACTCAATAGTTTCTATAACTACTAATTATTTCTTCAGAATTTAAAAAACCCTTGCTTAGTTTCTCATTGTTATGTGGTCCAAGACGTGCTACTACCCTGAGTTTTCTGTCGTTGAAGTTGACAGCACTGCACTGCTGTGACGTGAGACCGAACCCGACTTTCCCCGCTGTGGAGTATCAAGAAAAAGTGCGCGATTAGTACACAGTCCGCGAATCTCACTTTCAAGTAGACTAACGTGAGGTTAAACTTGTAGGTGTGGAACCAGAATGTAAAAGTTGAGGTGTAATAACATTAGTCTTTAGGAGAAACTTGAAGCACACCTACAGATGTAGTTAAATGTCTATGGCGGACAAACAACTATAGCTGACAATGGCATGACAACTGAAAACACAAATGTTGGAAGAATACTTTTAAAAAGTTATTAAATTTGGCCCAATATTACAGTGATAGAATATATTAATTAACATAAATAATATTAATTAATCAATCATATTGAATGTAAATATAAAAAATAATATGAAATAAATTAATAATAATAGTAATAACAACAATAAAATTATTATAATGAATATCCTATATAAAATTCCCTCTATCCATTTCTATGTTCTTACAATATGGGTGGAACGAAGGTTCGTCATGTTCCCCTGCGGTTATCATTCCACGACACGCAGCTTATAGCAGAGTTCGGGAAAGGGAGCGATCCTTAAAAGATACAAATCTGCCTGACTCGTTGCCCTCGCCATTCCTTAGCGGGCTTACGCGCACAGCGTAGAGCCCCGGCGACCGCAGTCACCCGTGGAAGAAATGTTCCACTGCGGCGTCCCAACACATGGGTTGCCCTACGAGCACAGCTCGTCTCCGCACCGCCCTGGGCGCAAGTTTTGTGCCTTCGCACGAGGTTTTCACTCAGCTCAAAAACCCATCCCTGCGCTTTGGGCTCTTGCCAACCAGACCTCCCAGACAGCTCATACCTCCCAGACCTCGTGACAACGTCATCTCGCTTTCGCGGGGCACTTCATGTCACGTGACTGGCGCGCTGCCACGGTTTTTGGGAATCCTTTCCCATGGATTCCTGGGAGTTCTCAAAATACCACGGGGTGCCTGCGCCCCTAGCTACCGTCTATTCATTCTACTTCCTTCCTCTATCCAGTATTCTCTGGCGCCCTAATCCTGCGACGCGGTGCCTGCAAGGCGCTGGCCTTCCTGCTTATTAATACAATACGTTACAATGGTATAAGAGTTCCCTTCCTTCATCTCAAACAAGAAAATGTGATGCATTTCATATTTAAAGTAACGTAAATTGTTTTTTTGTTGTTGTTTTTTCATTTTTCTCAAAACCTTTTGGTTTTTGCACTCAGGTCTTAAAATGTCGAATAATTATCAACGAATTTTCAAGGAAAAGAGGTCAATGCCATATTTTGGAAAAAGTAAAAATTTAGCATATTTCCGAGAACCCTTACAAGTAATTCGCACCCTGAATTTCCGGACAGGCTCTATCGACATTATACATTTTCTTACGTCAAATAGTATGCATTTCCAAAACTGAAAATTTGAGTAGAAATGAAGTAGAGAAGTAGAGCTAGGCACGGGTCAGGTAAATTTATACGAGTAATATTTTATTTTATTTCAAGAGAAGTGGGGTATAGGTCTTAATAGTGAGTTCTTTATATGCCATGGGGCTAATAGACACTTTAGGCCTAACGCATGTTAAAGGAAACTATTAATCGGTTTCCTTTTCTGAAAAAAAAAATATTCTTATCAACAAATTTGTAGAAATGAATAAAATTTCGTTTTATGGCTTTCGTTTGTTTTTATTTCAAGTATTTTTTCATAATGCGTAGTAGAAATTTCTATTGCCGTCCAACGCCAAATTACCCAACAATAAAACAAGCAAATACTTACTTTTTCACTCAAAATCGAAACTGTTTCATTACTTTGGATTCTCCCAAGTTTCTAAATGTCTAAGTAAATTGTACAAAACTCTCGCAGAGCCGGAGGCTGCATGGTGTGCATAGTTTTCTTTCAATTTCTGTGTTTATTGGAAATTACTAAGGTAGTTATTTTGAAGCACCGGGAGAAGTCGTGAAATTAAATTTCTCATTTTTTTATTTACAATTTTGATAAAACTATGTAAATAAAATAATTTGTCCGTCTAGGGCGAAACAGTATTTATAATTCACATGATTTCTTTACACAATACAGTGAGTATGTTGAAAGGGTTTTTCACATTTTTATGGTCATAAATTACCCTGCATATTTTTACATTCACAATTGTTTCTTATGCAAAATATTTGTTAGGAAACAATACTTAATTTTTTATAATTTTCATTACATCATCAATTTTACACAATACTCTAGGACAGAACATTAACCTGAGAACAATTAATATAATTAAGCATTTGTTTTTAAGGGAAGAAAAGAATAAAACACGAGTTGCTGTTTAATTGAGACGTTGAATGAGGAAGATAATAGAACTAGAAAAGTAGTAAGAAGGATTCCGAAGGGCTTAGGAATAACAGTAAGTCAACTATTGTCGCAAATTGCTTTTCAATTCTAATAGTAAATGAAATAAAATAAAAATAATTTTTACTGCCATTTACAATTATTTCTGTGTGTGCGAAGTTGTGCTTTATGTCTCATGTCCACAATGTAATCAAGGAGCAATCTTAAACAGTCGTAACACAAAGAGAAAACATGAAGGGATGAATATATACTTGGGTTTTTCTAAAGTGGCGGCTGAGGGTAGTATCTCCAAGATGGAATTCGGCACGACGTTTTGGGTCATTCTCAGTCCTGTCGCCAGAGTCGCTCAGTAGCGTAGCTTCAGATGGTGTCACCCGGGGCAAAACTAATGGTATCACCCCATCACCCCCCGCAAATTCAGTATAAAAATATCGTTGAAATCGGGACTCTGAACATTGGAAAATAGATGCTTACCGCTTATAGTTTCGCATTTTAGTTAACATTATTTCATTTCTTTGCTTTCTTAGGATTTATGATTTAAATGTATACTTATTAAATTAATATAAATACTTTGTAACTAAGCTATAAAAAGTATATAATTTCAACAATAAAATTTTAAAATTACTAGAACTAACAAAACTCTTAATGTATAATTTTCCAGTAAATGATATAAATTATATAATTCCAATTATAAAATATTTTAATTGGTGTCACCCCTAGTATGGTGTCACCCCGGTGCACCGCCCCCCCCCAAGGATCCCCCCTAGCTACACCACTGGAGTCGCTTGAACTGCAGCATTGAAAGATGCGGTCGCGATCATGCAACATCTTGCGGCGGGACTGAGAATGACTCCAAAAGTTGTGCGGAATTCCATCTTCGATTGATTGATTGATTTTTTCGTGTTTCAACTGCTGGTGCGGCGCGTCAACTGCTACGGTCATTAGTCCCGTTAGTGTAGTGCATGTTTTTTTTCTCGGGAGATGGCGGTGATCTTCCCCCGCTGGATGGCGAGATCCGGCACCAACCTACCGTCGGCTAGTGGGGTCTCCCTCTAACCAGGACTCTCCCACCAGCGGGGCACCGCCCCAGCCGGAACAAGCTCTAAGCTCCCGACCGGTCTCCTGGAATATGTAGTAGTATAGTGCATGTTAGTGTAAGTGTGTATGTAAGGGGAGAGGATAGGACAAGGAAAAGGAAGGACAGATCGCGCGCGGTCCGTGGCCCGTTTGGTAGGGTACTGCTCCAGCATTCGCCTTGTGTTGATCGGAGAAACCACGGAAAACTACCGATCAGAGCAGCCGGCCGCTAGAATTCTCCTCCAGACAGCGACTGAATTTGACCTAGCTGAAAAGCTAGTGTCGAAAATCCTGCCGCCGTCAGGACTCGAACCTAGGACCTCTCGGTCAGAGGCACTGCAGTGACATTCCATCTTCGAGTTACTACCCTCAGCCGCCACGTTAGAAAACCCCAAGTATAATCAGTTCTTGAGAGCTCTGCGTTGACACTCATATCCGACACGACCGGCGCCTGCTCGTTGGCCGAGGGCGGCAGGAAGCCGAGAACCTGCAGGTGGTTAAGCCACAGGCGCGGTGCACTCCCGCAGCGGCGGCCGCACCGTCTGCACGTCCCTGACGGCGCCCGCCGCCGCCAGCGCCGTCGCGTTCAACGCGGCGCTGATCTTCGCCTCGTCCAGCCGCGGCTCCCGCCCGAACAGCATGTCCAGCTCGATGTCCTCCTGCGGCGGCACGAAAGGCCGCCGCACAACGGAAGTGCTGCACAGGAGGAGTACGCTGTCGTCTTCCGCAGCGAAGCCCATCTGAAAGCCGGCTGTTACCATTTCTCCTGCAAGGCAAACAATGTCCTGATTGTTATTTCAGCTTCCCAATGCATTAATCAGCTTTCTTTTGTAAGATATGTTTCTTTTTTCTGCTTATTAACAGCTTCTCACTGGTCGACGAACTCTGAAATCCATTTCGTAAAACCGTTGTGTTTTAATGCCAACTTAACGCAACCAAACAGAATGAAAATCCACTCTTTACACTTAGTGTCTGTTAAGTATTTAACAGACCGCCTTCCGTTAAGAGATACCGAAACACTGTGTTATAGCAAAAGGTGGCGTATGAGTACACTTACTTCAAAAACCGGTATTTCTTATAAGAAGATGGTATTACAATAAGTACTGAGCAACACATGGACGATAACTCAAATAACAGACTCGTTTGGTTATAAACCGCTGCCATCTCCTTGCTGTACAAACATGAACCTAATATCTCAATAAGAAGAAGAAGAAGAAGAAGAAGAAGAAGAAGAAGTGACAAGTGTTGCAATTACCATTTTCATGCAGAGAGCAAATGCAGAAAGCAGTAATACTGGACAGCTGCAGAATAGTAAGAGAATTCCTGGGATGTACTACTGATTGGCAAACGCATGATTGAAATGTATAGAGAGTAACATTCGTTCATGTCTTGTCTCTGCGAGATCTACCGAGCCTAGACCAGCAATGGTTAGGTGAATGTTCCTGCACATAGTGCAGAGAGTGAAAAATTCGTAATACTAATACTAATAATAAATAATATCATAATAATAAATAATATTATAATAATAATAGCACTAGTAATAAAAACAAACAACAGACTTCTTTGTTTATGAACAACGACCTTCGGCTTACTTTGCAAATTTCAGCCGAATCTCTTATTTTATATTTGTCGGCTTCATGAAATCAATAATTATAAAAGACGCCGGCCATTATGACTGCCGTGTGTTTCCGTTAAGTAGATATAATATTACTTTTACATATAATGATTCCCAAAACAAATTCTAGGAAATAACGAAAATAAGATTTCACATTGTCTTCTAGATTAGAAAATCTTATATTCCTTCATTTACTGTGTCCATCTCAGTAAACATATCTAACACAAATTAGCTTGCAGGAGTATACTACAAGAAATACTTTATATGAAAATACAAAGAGTGAAACTTACCAACACCTTCCCATAATGTCGTATTAGAGTTCTGAATGTATGTGAAGTTCATTGAAGCGTTCACTGCTCCACTAAGTACATTATCAAGCTTAAGTGTGAGACGATCTCCTTCGGTAGCAAAAGTGTATCGAATGCAGGTCACGTTGTAAGTCTCAATGTTGTGCTCTAGCAACTGCCAGAGGTACCAAACACCCGAGATCTGAAACAAGGACAGCAATCTACAATGCAGATAAAAAAGTTACATCAGCATGTTACGATCTTGTTGTATTGATCAATGTTTAGTTTCATGTACTGAATTAGTGTCAGCACAAGTACTGTGTCCTTGTTGGCAAAAATGATTTCTTTAGTAGGAGGAAAATTCTGTAGTAATTGAGTGTATTGTTCATTATATAAATGCGTAGGTTCTTAACCATCATTGTATCTGAATTAGGTATGAAAATTCCGTATCCGTTAATGTCGAATCGCTTTCTTCCATACAGGATATTTCGTAAACACCAGTTCCTTACCTGGACCAATTTTTGAAAATCATCAATAAACTAATATTACTGTGAAATTTCTCTTCACTTAGACTAATACCTTGTTTACCCAAAACAAGTAGAATCCATTTGAATTCAAAAAATGTATCTTGAGTGTGCGTGAGAGTAATATTCCGCTCAGCACTTGAATCACTAGCCCTGGAATTGCAGCGAAGAAACAAAACCCAAAAGACGTTTCTCTCATTATAGAACAAGTAAAAGATATAAGAACAAAACTCAAACCAGGGACACGTGATTAAAAAAACACTAACTGCAGAACGAGAGTTTTCAATGTTGCTTAATGACTACATGCTGTAAGATATCTATCTTCGAGCTTTCTTTTCCATCGTTTCTCACCTCTAGTAAGTAAATATATTACACGAGTTACTATCAAATCATTGTCGTATATCGAAAATTGTGAATTTGACGGGCATTCGACGGACGTGACTATATTCGTAGTTTCTAAAGGTTATTGTATCAATGAATACGATGGTGATTGTTTCACCCTATAGTAAATTCAACAAATTGTGCAGTAAATATACAATATTAATATGAATAATATCTTATTCATATTAGTTATTAACTCATCCATACATCATTCCATGCATACGTGTACAGTTCAAAACAAACAATATTATCTCGGCACTGTGTGTCCGACCATATGTGTCAGATGTGAGGGGTATCCACTCCCAACAGATTTTCAAAGTTCGGTAACGAACTCATTACTGAGAATTCGCCCCCACGTATGCACGTCACATACGAATGTTTACCATGAAAAAAGTACTCATTCAAGATTCCTGAGATGGCTGCCCCTACCTGCTGTGGAGTAGCTATTCTTCGTATAATGTGAGGGCAAACAGACATAATGTACTCGTTGTTGAGGTTGGGCGCTCCGTCTGTTAACAGGCTCCCAGTGGCTGCAGTCTGCGTTACCCTCTCGGCTGCTAGGGCCACGAGGACCAGTGCTGCGAGGTAGGACCATTTGCAGGACATGGCTGACTGTTGCATCTTCGCCCCGGATCGGGAGTCTTATGGAGCTTTTATCGCCGACCGATACACAAGGTCACCGCGGTGACCTTCGTCTGCATAATCTGTGGTGTAGCTTTCTGCGGAATCCACTTTGTTTACTCCAGATATTTGGTACAGAGTTACGTCAGATTGGCAAAACATATAGAATTTCTTTGTATCAAGTAGCTTGGTGAATTACATTTCTCAGAATATGTAAGCTAACGCATAGTTTCGCATCTTCTTTTCGCATCAAAAATTCTTGTAAGAAGATTTTTATTTCTCATTTCCATTTCTCAGAATGCGTAAGCTAACGCATATTTTCGTCCCTTCTTTTCACATCAAAAATTCTTGTTAGAAGATTAATTGATATAATAAGAAGAAAGAT
>BLKR01006044.1:0-66264 GCA_011170035.1 Teleogryllus occipitalis | reverse complement strand
AGTGTTTAATTTACATTAATTTAATATCTATTTTTAAAAAGAGATTTCATGAAACAAAAATCACTAGCGTTAATATTTGTTTTCGACAATGTTAATAGGTATTTGTTTGCAATTTTCGAAAATTCAGATCGTTCGCCCAAAATTGAACGTACGACACCTTTAAACATCTTGTGCTTCGAGGAATAGATTTACAGAAAAATTGGAGCTCTTTTTGAGAAAATTATGTAAATATGATGGGGTTTGGTGTAAAGTACCTTCAAAATTAAAAGATTCGTTTCAAATTCGAAGATTCGTAATATTAGCCAGATCGTTTAAGGAATATCCATTTTGGTGAAAATCGTGTTTACTTTAGGCTCTAGAATTACTCACACGAAGACGGATTCACAAAGAGAGGTTTTGGAAAATCACTTTTTCGGGTTTAAAAAACAAGCGTTTTGACAGCCTTGTGTATAGAAAATAAAAGAACAATACCAACAATCCACTTTTTTCGAACTAGCTACTTACAAAACGTGTTTTCTCTGAAAATTTCGACACTTCCTCCTACGGCATTACGTAACTCTTTACACGTGAAGGTAAAAAAATTCCAGAGTTACTGGGATTTGAACTCGGATCCCTGTAGTCTGTAGGTCTGGCTCGACCGCACTGAGCTATCACCGGTATTTCTCAAAACGCTGTCCAAGCACACTTATTACGTTAAGAATAGTTACGTGATATTCATTGCACTTAGATTTTTATTAGAGAAATGTTCTACATGTGTCAAAGATATCAAATTCACAAAAATAATGCAACCGCATAAAACCCACGCAACTACATAGCTCATTTTACTAAGAAATATTTTCAACCAGAAGCCGTCGTCTTTAGAACCCTCTGTGGACGTCGTTCCTGGTCTTATCTTTCGGCGACTACGGCCAAGGTTGAATTACGTCACAGATGAAAGTTGCGATAACGCTAGAGCTCAACACGGGCGCTTGCAGACGTTCTGAAGCCAGAATCGCAATAGGGGCATATTTATACGTGATTCTTAAAGACATTAACACACTAAAATAAGTAGTGGTGCCTCAAAACACATGCTTTATGTGATATTTATAATGGATACGAATGATTATAACTATACAATTAACCGCAAAATTGTTTCTACCCGCAAAAATTATTCGCCGTGAATGAGATTCGATCTTACGTGCCTAAGCTTCTCCAACAGTGCGCTTACCTGCTAAACCACAGAAACACTTATAAATTTTGTCTCTCACAAAGATGATTTGAAACTGTCATGTATCACAGATTTGACTAAAAAAGAACGTGCGGCGTTTAGATGCTTGTGTTAACTACAGACGGACAGACAGACGCCTACATGAGATCTACACCATTCTCTTAAACGTTCTTGAGATTATGGAAAAAAAATTAATCAAAACCGATGACGCCGCTTTTGAGAAAATTTTGAAAATATCTCTGGGGCTTTATGTAAAGTACCTCCCAAAATTAAAATATCGGTTTCGAATTAATGGGACCGTGATATTAACAAGATCGATTGGGTATTATCAATTTTGGACAAAATCGGTTGAACAATTTAACCCCTAGCGTTGTTCGCAGACGAAAGACTGATAGACAAACGTTTTGCCGTCATTCAATTTTTCGGTAACGATCCACAAAACATGAATTCTGGCTCTTGTTAATAATAAACATGTTACATGTTTCTGGTTTGTTTACATGATTCTAGAATGCAAAGTTTTGCGTAGAAATCATATTTTCAAACCAAAATTTGCGTGTTTATTGCAGCTCAGCCATTCAAAATATCTATGTAGTTTATTAGACAAAGTATGATTAAAATTGTTTAAACAGCTTTTTTTAAACTTTCGACGTTTCCTTCCCCGATACTCTGTATATCCATGCTTCTTTAAAACCAAAAACAATAATTTTCGTACTGACAACTAATTAATTAAACCCATGGCAGTATAATTGTTAACATAAGTACTGTCACACATCTTTCGCAGGATAAGGAGTAAAAATTAAAGAAAAATTATAGTTCACATGAATTTTGACAAATTGCGTCTTACTTTCTATGATATTTAAATGGTAACATTATATTACAATATTCAATTGGTTAACAATTTCGGCTAAAGAGTCTTGTTTGATAATTCTCCAATTTCGTATTGTAATAAGATATCTTATGATACTCATGTCGTAAGTAACTATTTGACAACTATTATGTTTAGTGTATGTGTCTAGCAGGTTTTGTATTATTCTGAGAAACTGGATCATACGAATCACGTTTACTACGTTATTCACACAGGGGCACATGAATCTCAAAAAAGTATTTAATAATATAATCCTTGCTGATGAATCAACGTTTTATTGATGATTTTAATTTTGAAAATTTTCATTAGTTTGGATGTTTAAATATAGGTATCACATGTAATTACGTGTCTGTTAAACACGATAGCATTCTATGAAGCAAGAAACATTGTTTTTCGTTTGATCATTCAACTTCATCAATCACTCACAATTACTTTAATTTTCTCTGCTTATCAGTATTTTAATCTCAGATCTTCGATGAAGACATGAATCAAATAACATCGTAGATATTTGAGTTTTTTAAAAATAATAACGTGAATAAATGCTTATATTTATTGAATTGGTTTTATAATAACCTGTAAAAACATGGGTTTTCTGTTGGTTTTGGGGATGTTGAAATCATTCAAATAGTAAAGGCAATGTTAAGCTGGTGACTTTTTAACATTGTTTATTTCATATTTTTCTTAGGGATAGTTTATAATGGTTAAACGTTTTCAAAGAGTGCAAATTAGATACCTCGAATATCCCGTTGCCGTTTAATAAACGTCTACGTTCTCCCTGTACAGATGGTCGTGCAAAATTCAAGGTTTTGATAGATTCGTAGAATGGCGGCCAACAAACCACCTTCAAACTCTGACGATACTGAAATGTAGTCTGTGTTGGGAAGGTCATATCACTTGACCACCAAGTTCGTTGTATGTATTTTCACTGGGAAATGCTAGAGCATTGATATTTACTAAACTGTAAACAAACGCTAAATCTCCTTGAATTGTTATAACATCTGTTTTGCTTTCTTTTAGTAATATCAACTCGTTTTACCAAATACGTGAGTTTGTTATATTTTTACACGCTACAATAATTTAATTTTATAAGTATTTATTTTCAAGCATTTAGGAATTCATGAAATTTCATTGAAACGTTCGCCAATCTAAAAACCTTTTAAGTGTATATTAAATATAATAATGTTGTTTAAAAATATGTATTAACAATGCGTAAATTTAGCACATAAAGCTCTGATTTGAATATTATACAATGAAATCATCAAATTAACAGTTTTAGAAAGGAATGATAAATTGAATTGAAAACATTAACTTAAAGTTTATATACGTTTATTTAGAAATTTCTATACTTGTGTAAATATTGTGATGTGTGATTCTACTCATGTGATCTTTCAAAACACAAAATTGAATATTTCTGTATTTGAAAACCTTAACACTACATTCATCCAATCCAGTGCAGTTTATAGCAAACAGCTAAGCAATATGTTTCCCTATTTTTTAATGGTAATGGTTAAACAAGAGGAACAAATAGTTTCTGACTCTCGGTGTTAACAGGGGACTTAAAAAAATTAATAATACAGTTATTCGGTTGCTCAACATCCCTTTGATAGAAAAACAGAAACAATTGTTTGGGCGTAATGCACCTTGAAAAATATTTTTTTATAATCAATTTCTTTCCTATTTGATAAATATATCGACTTGCAAATTGTAGGACTTAAAAGAGAATATAAAAACCAAATAAAAGTTATGCTCATACTCACCGTAAAAATACAAATTTAGCATAATTAAATTGGCCTCAGAATTTGTTTACAAGCAAGTGCATTTTAAGCGAATTAGGTATGCAAACGCGCGGCATTGGAGAACTGTTTTTTCAGTATGCCCATCCCACGCTATTCTGCTAGCGCGAATGAATTAAGCGCAAACAAATGGGGTCTACTAAGATGTTAATTTCTTATAAACAATTACATATATCTCGAGAACGAGATATAATAGCACCGAACGGATTCCGGAATTTTGCATCACATTTAAACGCCATTCAGATTAGACAATAAAAAAATTTGCAACAATTGAAAATTTATAAACAATTTCCAAATTTTGCAAATCTAAAGTGGGGAGAGTCTCCCGATGTCCCAGAACCAAAAACAGCGAATTAACAATTTTGCAACAATTTATAATTTTATAAACAAATTCGAAATATGCGTTAGAACGGCCGGGAAGGCTCCGCAAATTGTGCCTGAAATGAATATCTCAAAATAGCAGTTTGTCAGGAGTGACAAATCGATTACTAAAAGTTAGCATAATTGTTGCTAAAATGATAAATATTTACTGGTCTATAGAAAATCATTCTGGACGGAAAACCCCGCTTAGAAATATTTTCTTCGTCGTGGCGTACGCGCTGGCAAACTATCTCCTTCGGCAGGGAAATATGACGATATTTCCGTCTCGTACGTAAACGAACTAGCCCCCTCCCCCTGAGACAGTGTTCTTTCTGCCCCTTGGGATGTTGCACCAATCACAGACAACTGTGGTTCTACCTGCTAGCGATTGGTCAACGCGTCCCTCTCCCTGCCCTCCCCCAGGCCGAGGGGTGTCCAAGTTCGTCGGCGCGGTGTGGAAGATAGAATTTTGAACGACATTTTTTCTGAGGGAGAGGGTACATATAATGTCTTTGTCAGTGAATTTGTTCCAACGGGAAAAAGCATGTGTACTAGTATATAGAGGGGATTTAAATTTGACCATGTCGTTTGGCGTTTTAGAATTTAGAATATAATTTTTCTGTTCTTAACTGAAAAATTGGAAACTAATTTCTTACCACATTATTTTTATGTACATTTGCGAAAAAATTAATATAAATATGTAGCGTTTAGAAGTCAGAACTATTTCTTACAAGACCTTTTGCACCTTATACGTAAGTTTGAAATAATTGTGTGATATTCAAGAGTAATAAAGTTCTAATAAAAATAAATACTGTAAAATGCAAATACACCACAAAGAGTGCACAAATCAATTTTGCTCTTCTAAGAGAAGTTCGAAAAATATTTTAATGAATATGATGTATAAATTCCTATAACTATCAAATGATATTTTATTACAATAGCTAATAAGAATGTGAAAGTACCACAAATGTAAAACGAGCTGTATGTATTATTTATTAAATGAATGTACGATATTGTTTTCCCTTTCTGGTTTTCCTTTGGCATTTGAAGGAATCGTGAGGATATATCACTTTAAAAGTGTTAACATACGTTTTCAATTAAATTAACTAACATAACTTCTGCTTTTAACCCATTTAACACTAATTTATTCAGAATAATTAATTGATTTGTCACGATGAATTAATGATTTTCATGAATATTAATTATTAATATTTTAAACATTTAAATCTAAATCATGGTTGCGAGTTCTGATTTAGTTGGTCTCTACATGAAATGGTTTCTTTATCTGAATACTGTTATTTTTTTGTTTCAAAGAAAGATGATCTCGTAATGAAATTTTTGCCAAATAAAATTGTCTTCTGTATAATTTTATATGGGACATTTTTCATTAGAAAGTCATTCACTTTCTACTTAATTAACAATTTCAATAACTGTTCGTTTATATGTATGTGTTTCACGAGATACTTTAACTATGCTATGCATCAAATAAATCTATTAGAAATAAAAATTCTTATGTAATCTGGCCTCTTTTTACCCTGGCCGTTCCAACTGAGCTGCTAGCAACGGTGCCGCTGGGACAAGTGCAGGAATACGAATGCCCGAGCGGTGAAACGGTGTTTGCTCCTGGTGTAGACTATTTACTAAGAGAAATTATTATCAAAATGAGTCGAGTATGGTCCAGTAATACTATATTTTGTATGATGTTGGACAGATTTTACCTGGGCAAGCAAAGTACATACACAGAATCATGGATTTGAAATAGTCAGCTTTTGAATTTCATCACAAGTTTAATTTGACATACATGTACAAAATGCCAAAGAACGACATTTGTCTAATTGTAAACTGTAGAATGCAACCCATTTATTTAATAATCGTAGCAATATTATTTAAATTCGTAACAAATGTGCAGAGATCTTCTGTAATTGCTCGGACGTTGACTACAGAAAGCTATCTCGTGCGTCGCAGTGTTTGGCTCGGTGGAATTGGAAGAAACAATCGTAGCCTGCTCGATGGGGACGGTTCCTCTTTTCCCTTTGCGGTCGTGGCCGTGCGTCCGCGGTCGAATGGAAGATTGCGGGGGCGGGCGGGCGATGGGCGATGGGCGATGGCCACGGGCGCCAGGGGAGCCGTGCGGCTGAAGGCGTCGCACCTGAAGAGCGGCGGGCGCCGGGGGCCCGCGACAGACCGCGAGGGCCGGGGGCGGGGCCGGTTGTTTTCATCCCCGCCGCCGCGACCGCTCCCGAGGGGGTGCCTGTGGGGCGAGGGGACGGGTGGTCAGCGACCCTCGCGCAGGGCGGAGGGGTGCAGGCGCAATAACTTGCGAGGGCTGTTGGGGGAGACGGGACATCGCAGGGAACAGGTGGGCGCGAGGGGGGCTGAGCGGAACAAGTCGGGGTCGCAGGTTAACGGTCATGCAGATGGCGGCAGGCGACGCCGCTCCATTCGCTTACCCAAGTGATCTACACGGCGAGGGTAAGCTTCAGTCAATGGCCTCGCTTGTCGCCGGGTGCAGTTCTTGGAGACTAGCGCATTTCAAGACTAAAACTGTTTTTAAACTTAATATTGCAGAATAACCCAAGCTGTATGTTTAGGATTTATAGTTTACAGTTGTAATTTTATGAAAGATTTATATATTTGATAAAATAAATTATTTCTGATTAGCTACAAATATAACTTTATACTTAAAGAAACCTCAAATATGAACAGATGCATCGCCTTCTGGTTTTACTTCTCAGCTGTTCACACAAGGAAATGTTAATTTACATATCAATTCTAAAAACAATTTAACTTTATAAAACGGTGCCAAAGAAAATATAAAATGTATTCAGGCTTTTCAGATCACAGTAAAGTGGGTAAACGCCCGTGGTTTATAAGAAACTGAGTTTATTATAAACGTGGTTTATTAGATTTATTCCAATATCACGATGTAGTGACATCGTGGCATTGGAATCTCTTACGATATCAATGTGACCTGATTTCCAGAATCAAATATTGCTTTGCCAAACATGAAATAAAACAGCACGAACATGAGAATGTAGAAGCTAATCAGCTAACCAAAACAATCTAAGCGTTTAGAGAACAGCAAGTCACATAATCGAATAAGATTAAGAAAATAAATGCCTCATGATCTTGTGATAGCAAAACATACGTTATTATTGACGGAATATGTAAATAGAACTTTAATATAGATTTTGATTTTGTAAATTGATGCGTTCTATTTTCAATATGTGAAGCTATAGCGTAATAAAGAAACAAAATATTTAGTAAATAAAAAAGCCAAAATTAATCATCAGAAATGTATTAAAAGCATGCTATACTATTCAACTCAAGATTTAAGATAACACACTAACGATACATTAGGAGTTGTTAAGGGTAATTAGAAAAATGTTGCGTTTCACCGAACGTTTAGGCTCGTTAAACTTCTTTTAAAGTTAACGGGTGATCTCGGGTCTGTTAAACCTGGGTTTTTCTAACGAGGCATTTGAGGGTAGTATTTCCAAGATGGAATATGGATTTCTCGGTCGTACCACTAGAGTCAGTTGCTTAATCTGCAGCACTGTTTGATACGGTCGCGATCATGCGACATTTTGCGGTAGGACCGAGAAAGATGCAAAAAGTCGTGCCATTGAGGAGATACTACCCTCAGATGCCACATTAGAAAAAAACCTGCCGTAATAACAGTTAACGCCTGGTTAGACAGTTTTGGTTGGAACAAGTTTGTATGTATACCAAACTTGGAGAAAACTCTAACTTCGAAGTTTTAATTAGGTATCTCATTTATTATCCTTTAAGCAGTTGGGAACAACCCAGCTTCACCCGCGATAGTTCAACAAGTAGTATTACATTGAGCTTTTATAATTTGAGGTATGTTGATTTACACAAAATATAACGGAATCTTTTAGAATTAATGATCTTTTGATAGTAATTTGTTTATTTTTGTGTTTTATTGTTTCGTAAATAATTTTGAACAAGTTAAAAATCAATAGAACCCAATAAATGCAATCAAATAAAGGATGTTTCCCATTTATGCCATTTATTTTGTACATTTGGTTGGGAAAGAGGATTCCCAACAGATTGAGGTGATGATGAGAAATTGTGATTGGACAGTATTGAAGCTTGAACATGTGGTTTCGTGCTTAAATGTCGGGCACAACCATAACGTGGTGGACATGCCTGATGTGGAACCCGTTGCGGTGCGGTGGGTGCGGGTTGGAGAGCAGCGCAGGTAACGATCTGGCGAAGAGGCGGCTCGTGATCAATGCTACAGAGGAGGGCGGCCGCAAACAACCTCCCCCTCCCCCACCGCACCCCCACCCACGCGCGTTCCGCCGCGCGAAGAGTGATTTGTGACGCAGCAGCGTCCACTTGGGTCCCACACCGCCACCCCGCTCCGCACCGCGCCCCGCCACGCACATCCGCCTCTCGCCTCCCGCCTCTCGCCTCTCGCCTCTCGCCTCTCGCCTCTCGCCTCTCGCCTCCCGCCTCTCGCCTCTCGCCTCTCGCCTCTCGCCTCTCGCCTCTCGCCTCTCGCCTCTCGCCTCCCGCCTCCCGCCTCCCGCCTCCCGCCTCTGCCTCCGCCTTCGCCTTCCGCCTCGCCTTCTCGCCTCTCGCCTCTCGCCTTCGCCTTCGCCTTCGCCTTCGCTTCGCCTTCGCCTTCGCCTTCGCCTTCGCTCTCTCGCCTTCGCCTCTCGCCTTCGCCTCCCGCCTCCTGGGCTCCCGCCTCCCGCCTCCCCGCCTCCCGCCTCTCGCCTCCCGCCTCTCGCCTCTCGCCTCTCGCCTCCGCCTCTCGCCTCTCGCCTCCGCCTCCGCCTCTCGCCTCCGCCTCTCGGCCTCCCGCCTCCCGCCTCCCGCCTCCCGCCTTCGCCTCTCGCCTCTCGCCTCCCGCCTCCCGCCTCCCGCCTCCTCCCGCCTCTACGCGCCTCCTCGCGCCTCCTCCCGCCTCCTCCCGCCTCCTCCCGCCGCCTCCCGCCTCCTCGCGCCTCCTCCCGCCTCCTCCCGCCTCCTCCCGCCGCCTCCCGCCGCCTCCCGCCGCCTCCCGCCGCCTCCCGTCTCCCGCCTCCCGCTCCCTGGCCTCTCGCCTCCCGCCTCCCGCCTCCCGGGCCTCCCGCCTCCCGCCTCCCGCCACCCGCCTCCTGCCTGCCGCCTGCCGCCTCTCGCCTGCCGCCTCGCCTGCCGCCTCCCGCCTGCCGCCTCTCGCCTCCCGCCTCCCGCCACCCGCCACCCGCCACCCGGGCCTGCCGCCCGCCGCCTCTCGCCTGCCGCCTCTCGCCTGCCGGTCCCGCCTCTGCCTCCCGCTCCCCGCCTCGCCTCGCCTCTCGCCTCTCGCCTTCGCCTCTCGCCTCCCGCCCCCGCCTCCCGCCTCCCGCCTCTCGCCTCCGCCTCTCGGCCTCTCGCCTCCCGCCTCCCGCCTCCTGCCACCCGCCTCTGCCTGCCGCCTGCCGCCTCTCGCCTGCCGCCTCTCGCCTGCCGCCTCTCGCCTGCCGCCTGCCGCCTCCCGCCTCCCGCCCCCGCCTCCCGCCTCTCGCGAGCACGTTGCCCTTGATCCCATGCCGGACTCAAACCCCTCCCTCTACGCCACACCGTCCAGTTGCACGTCTTTCATGACGTCACTGCGCCAGAGAATGATTTTGATACAGTAATCTAACCAACCCTCGTTTTGGACCCAGCTCGTAGTCCCCACCTCCTCTTCATTTGGTTTGCACAAGGTTTTGCATTTCACTCTTCTTGTAAGCAGTGCGACTTGCGTTTAGGTTGCACGGTTGAACAACTCGCAGATAATCGAAAAATATTTTATAATGTGTTATAATTTTATAATATTTTATAATGTGTAAATACATTCTCGTTTTAATGATAATGGATATTCAAGATATCAGCAATATCGATGTATACTATGTAAAATTATTTTGAAAGCAAAGAGCGCCCATCTGGCGCTCTCTCCGGCGTCTGATGACGTTGCACCGTGCTCGTGGCTGTTGCCTCTATTACTGAGTTTACTGTTTACTCTTTGGCCCTACGCTTCAAAACGCTTCAGCGTAGGGCCTTCGGTGCGGCAACCAACGGGTGGGGATTTGGTTGCTGAGCGCTGTGCGGGGTCCCAAAGGAAATCCCAATTTTCTGTCTTCGTCTGACTCTAGCTGAAACTGAGTTTTATGGATTTTGCGTGTTATTAAAAGTACAGAAGTTCTGCCAATTATTGAAGGTATTAAATGCATTATCTATGATGTTTGGAGAATTCATTTTCTTTTGAAGTTAGATTTTGATTTAAAATGTACCTTTGATAATTATTTCGTTGTGTAAAGTTGGCAGTTCTAGAAGTCCCTTTCTGTCTCTCATGGTGGGTACGTAAGTTTGTCTGCTGTTGTAGCTGAGATACAGTCTCCGAGCGATGTTTGTGTGGAATATTTTTATTCGATATACCCGGATAGTGAAATTTTCGAAGTAAAATAATTTTGTAAAGGACGTGCCCAAGCAATAGTACTTGTTGAAAGTGCTGAAGTGCGATCACCGTAGTTTTGATCTTTGTTTTTTTATGAATTCTATTGCCGTGAATTGTCTTCTTGGAGAACTAATACAATAACAGTCCAGTGGAAATGAAAGCCAGAACCATGTGCGCGTGTGTATGACACGGACACTAGGATAAAATTTTGGAATTAATGTTTCAATAGACTTTTATTTCAATTAATTGTAAGTAATTTACATGAATTGTTTAAACTGTATTATATATGAGTGTTCTGAATTTCGGAAATTACGTTTCCGTTATCAGATTGAGGTGCAACCTCCAGTCTGTTGGAGCAACAGCCGCCACTGCTCGTATGATAACTCTAACAATCGCTTGCCTCATAAAAGGTTAACCCATTCTTGTGGCTCTGAAGCGGCAGTTGTATTCCTTCCGCAACATTTGATGTTGCTCACCACTGCCGTAAGGGAAAGGCAACAGGCGACCCTTCCTCCCCGGCCTCCCTCCGCCCCTCTCAACCCCTCCTCCCCTCTGCGCCACCCGCCCCGCCCCGCTCTGTTCCGGCCCGCCCTGCCCCGGCCCGCCCCGCCCCGCCCCACCCCGCCCCACCCCGCCCCGCCCCGCCCCGCCCCACCCCGCCCCGCCCCACCCCTCTCATCCATTCCCTCTTCCACCTCCTCCCTGTCCCCACCTTCTTTCCCGCCCCTCCTTACCTCCCCGCTCCTCCCCTTCCCCGCCCCTCCCCCGCTCACCCCACTCCCCGCCCCTCCCCCCGCTCTCCCCACTCCCCGTCCCTCCCCCACTCCCTGCCCCTTCCCC
Organism: Teleogryllus occipitalis; assembly: GCA_011170035.1. Taxonomy (NCBI): domain Eukaryota; kingdom Metazoa; phylum Arthropoda; class Insecta; order Orthoptera; family Gryllidae; genus Teleogryllus; species Teleogryllus occipitalis. Next base: position 54,763 of record BLKR01006044.1, on the reverse strand, counting down.
CGCTCCCCGCCCCCCTGCAGCTCCCCGCCCTGCCCCGCTGCATGTCGCGTCGCCGGCGCGGTAGCATTTCGCGCCTGGCCGCACGCCGCACGCCGCACGCCGCTGGCTGCTGCTCCCGCTGCGCCCGTCAGGCAGGCATTGTGCGCGTCCCGCAGCGGCGCGCGACGCCAGGGCACAGCCACGCGTCGCCCCAGCGGCGGCCTCTGCCTCGCATTGTGCGGCGCAGCTCAGCCAGCTCCCCCCCCTCCCCCGCTCTTGAAGCCGCACCAAACACAATTCGATTCCCTCCGTGCATACCTTTACTTTTCAGGTTACTTTATTACACCGGGGGACGCTCGAAAAACCGACCCGTCGTAAGGGAATGCTGCAAATGAGCTAACGCAAAACTGTCTTATTTTTACTGTCAGTATAGACGGACTACTGCCACCTATTGTTGCGGAACTCTTGCTACTACTTTATTGTTGTCAGTAAGAAAGCCGTGAAGTCTTGTTTCAGAGTGTCAAGTACTCGGCGAGATGTATTCTCTTAAACACAGAATCGCACCGTTGTCGCCGCACTTATCCGCTAATGACTTACTAGTGAGCCAATCCTTAAGGGAAAGTGTAGGCCTATGCAAAATACCAAGGAACATTAAAAGAATTGAAAGGCAATATTGGGAATTAACATTTGACCATTCATAACACACTGTAGCCCAAAGCTATGATCACAAATGACGACGATCTCATTGTATTCAAATGTCATTTTCAGGACGAATTATAAAAAAAATGTTATAAATAATTTACAATGTAAAAGGAAAGTGCAATAATACCATTTCATTGCTGTGTTTTTTGTCACTGTCATTGTTTTCATCGAAGTTGTCGACATTGTGGTTATGTTTGCGCTAATGGCGAACCGGTTTTCGTGCGTCACCCTGGATCAAATTAAAAAATTAACTTGTATGTTGTTATCTAGTAATAATTACTTTGTTTCATGCTCTATTTTACAGTGATAGAAGGGGAGTTAGATATCCACATATCTTCCTCCGAGTAGTAAAGCCATAAATCACTAAATGCGTGTTCAGAGCACATCGTTTTAGTCGCACATGGAAGGTAGGATCGTCTATGCATAGAACTGTCAATGTCGATTTTATTGGCGGCGTCAGTTTGATACCAACGCTGAAAACACGACTGACGTGCGTGCTGCAGCATACCAAAATTTTACATCGGGATGTCCAGAGGCAGGTCGGGCGTTGAGTTGCTCTATGGCACCGGTATTGTTGCCGCGATAATGGAACGCTATCTACCACTGATCTTGATGTCGGCTGACCGGCGCACAGTGGAGTCAGAAAGGCGAAAGTTGGTAAAAAGTATTTTAAGGATTTTCGGAATTTCGGGCAATAAAAGACATTTTATAATTAAATAACGACTTATTTAATTGTTCAACCTTTAAATATTTATTTACATAACCTCACAGTCAGAACTTTCATCCTGTGACTTCTTCAAAAAGTGAATTTGTACTTGAAACCCTTAACATTGGTGTAACTTGTAGAGCCAGTGCCTTTGTGATAATTTTTGTCTTTTCCATTTGTTAAATTAGTGGGTTAGATGCAATTAACAGCCTGCGAAACACGCTTTTCATTCTTTCAGGTTGCACTGTTGTCCGTTTTTCTTTCGTTTCACTTTGTTTAATAACACCATATAGATCTCTCTTTGTTAATAAAGAGCTATCAGTAGCAGTTCATGAAGGAAAAATAAAAACATGAATATTGTAGGTAAAAAGGCTAACAAAACTAGATGTGCATCATCTTTAACAAAGTACCTTAATGCAAAATGGGGCAAACATGGGGAAACTTTAATTACTGTTTTAAATACTAGATGCATTCCAGCACCAGATTCAGTTAATATCATGGCCTGGAAACGCCCGGAAAAGAATTAAAACACAGTATGAAAAACCGGATTTTAAAATTTCATTGCATTGTGACACGTGACGTTTCTACTTGGAATTACTAAATTATTATTCAAGGAACATGTGTTTTAGAAATACATATTTAAAATTCATATCTCCAGATATCGTATACATAACATGTGCGATTCTGATAATCGAGAGAGCAAAAATATTTGCATCGAAAAAGACATCTTTTCTTACTGCACCAGCAAAGATGTGTACCGCGCATCACTTGTGTAAGTTCAAACTTACATTGAATGAAGTGGCGTGATTATTCCTTTCCTGATCGGGGAACGGTAAAGGAGACATTTTGCTACCCCTTTCATGTGAAATGGAGCTTCTGAAGTATATTTTGATTTTGGACTTTTGGCCAAGTTTCCGCTCCTCTCGCCCCACTGTGCGGCGTTTGACTTAGTGGCCGGCCCCGCCGCTGCAGCATAGGAAGTGTGGAGCAGCCATTGCGCTCCATGCCTACAACGTTGCCATATAATAAGCGCAAGGAGCATTTTATGCATATACTTCGACAACTATTCAGAAATAAAGGCGGTGGCGTTGTTCCTTGGGTTCAGTTATCTCATGACTAGGGGGCGGATATTACGGATATTAATGAAATGTCATTTTTTATTCTTTTCACTTTAGAACAATGCCTTTTAGTACAGGCATTCATTTGATGTTATGACAAAAGGAAATGACTCATTTTTATATGACTCCTTTTTTGCATTTTTCGTCTCATTTAAAGGTTAGTTACTTCCCATATTCTTTATGAGATGGAAGAAATAATGAACCACCCAGAATTCCTGAATAACCTATTCGATTTCGTCGCTAAGAAATGCAATGACAGCTGTTGTGAGTATGTAATATAAGGTTCCTCTGATGCGTGTCAGCACCATTGGTGGTTCGGCCGATGTCGCAAAAACTGAAGACATATTTCCTTGTAAAGAACTGTACAAACCAAGTTAGAACCTGAGTTCATTTGAACGAATGAAAGAAGCCTCTATTACATCAATAACATACCCAACATTTGGCTTGTTCATCTGAACCGGTCTTGATCAAATTTATATCATTTTTCTTTGCTTCAAGGGCAATTTTAAAACATTTTAAGATCATTTTATTGATCATTTTTGGCAATGTTTTAGGTCATCAAAATTCGCCCTATACTCATGACTAGACATCGGATGTTAAGGGAAATGCCTATTGCATTCTAATGAACTTATCTAAAAGTTGATATATGAACACAAATCATGGCATATGACGGGTTTTATAATCCTTATTTTTGATTTTTTTGGCATAAATGCATTTTTTGAATATTTTTTTTCTTGAATTATTGACCTTTTTGCCTTTCATGTATTTTTATGGACAATACAAAGATGTCAGAAAATCGGCCGTGGTACAACGTGATCATTCATTACAAAACCTTCAATTCACGTCTTTGTATTTTAAAATACGAGAGAATTCCTAAAAGTATACTAACGGATTTTTCTCCATTTCCCTATTTCATAAATACCAGTCTTGTTCTGAGGACAATACACTGAGGGCAACGAAATTTTATGTGAAATTAAATGTTCTAGAATTCCCAGGTCTCAGTGCTGCTAATGTTCGACTTCTCAAATATATGGCAGTCACATCAGTAGATGCTGAGAGATCTGCCCCACATTCAAACTGATTTTGTCTCCCGGTCGTTGCAAGTTTGAAATTGTGATCCTTGAAAATTTACTGGCAATATGATGCATACGTACTTGTTTTGTGCATGTAAATTTAGAAAATAATATAGACAAAAATTACAAACAATTTTTCGTTTTATTGTGTATGTATCTGTATCTCAGTACCTATTTTCTCATTCTTGAAACGGGAGCGATAGCTCAGTACATCAACTGATGTCACTGCAGCGCTTCTGACCGGGAGGTCCTAGGTTCGAGTCATGACTGCGGCAGGATTTTCGACCCTCGCTTTTCAGCTAGGTTGAATTCAGACGCTGTCTGGAGGAGAATTCTAGCGGCCGCCTGCTCTGATCGGTAGTTTTTCGTGGTTTCTCCAATCAACACCAGGCGAATGCCGGAGCAGTAATCTACCAAACGAGCCACGGACCGCGTGCGATCTTTCCGTTCTCTTTCTTGTCCTATCCTCTCCCCTTACACACACACACTTACAATAACATACACTATAATACCTCATATTCCTGGAGACCGGTCAGAAGCTTAGAGCTTGTCCCGGCTGCGGTGGTGGCCCGGTGGTGGGAGAGTCCTGGTTTGGGGGAAACCAGGACTCTCCCACGACTAGCCGACTAGCCGACGGTAGGTCGGCGCCGGTTCTTGCCATCCAGCGGGAGAAGATCACCGTCACCTCCCGAGGAAAATACATACACTACACTTACGGGACTAATGACCAAATCAGTTGCCGCGCCCAGAAACACTAAAAAAAATCAATCAAAACTCATTCTTGACATTTTCTGTACCTTTTTAGGCGCCTAAAAGACGGCATTTTTAGTGCCCAAACATCCGATGTCTACTCAAGATCTTCGGACTTGGGGTCTCGCAATGTCTGCCGTCCGTTCTGCTGGACGGCTTGGCCGCTCGTCAGCATCTAGGGCGGCCGTTGCTTGGGGAAACCGTCGTCATTAAATAATCCTAGTCACTTGGCGCAAAACCAATTATTTATGACATTGCCCTCTGCACAAGTTTTCAAATCGATTATATCATACTAGTCCGCACACATAACGTTTTAACGAACTACTCGTACTTTTTCGCGTGTTCGCGTGGAGTGTTGCAAAGCTTTCAGTTGCTCCTTTGGTAAACCCCGTAGTCAGGGAGTCGCAATGTGCAATATGAATTGTCATTGTCATTGCAATATAGATTGTCATTGTCAAATCCTTCGGGATTTATAATCTGCCTTGTGCAGTGTCATTCAGCAAGTTGCTGCAACTTCTACTAAGCTACTACTGCTAGTAATAATAATGGATTGTCATGTTTTTCTCGGTCTTTCAATCAGGTGGTCCTTTCTGAGCGGATAAAATGATATATCTACTACTTTCGTAATAGAATATGCAACTGTACTTTAATATTGAAGTTCATTTTTTGGACATTTAAAATATATATTCTTAGAGACATTCCTAACTGAAGTTCTCCCTTCATTGAAATTTCACTTCTCGTATTCATCGGAAAGTTGACTTTTATCTTCGTTTCCATCCGCCATTTCAGTCGTGTGATGGATGACGTTATTGGTCACCGTATTCGCAGCGTTTGGACTCCACCTGAGTGGATTCGGCCACCTGCCCCGTCACTCGTCGCCTCGCACTCCACTGCCCTCTCCGTGGCTGCGCTCCCATCGCTCGCCTTCACAGCTTCGTGTCCGCGTTGTGCTTCCGCACACAGCTCTGCCTGAGGTCGCATCGCAGTTCCAGTGGCCAAATTCGCAGCCTCGCCTCGTACGCCCTTTCCACCCCCTACCCCGCTCCCGCCGTGTGCCGTCTACTGCCCCATTTCCACCCCATATCCACCCCCATTCCCGCCTCAGCCCTCACGCCGCAGCCCCCAGCCTCATCCCCAGCCTCACGCCCAGCCTTACGCCCAGCTTCACGCCTAGCTTCACACCCAGCTTCACTTCCAACTTCACGCCCAGCTTCACGCCCAGCTTCACGCCCAGCCTCACGCCCAGCCTCATTCCCAGCCTCACGCCCAGCCTCACGCCCAGCCTCACGCCCAGCCTCACGCCCAGCCTCACGCCCAGCCTCACGCTCAGCCTCACACCCAGCCTCACGCTCAGCCTCACGCTCAGCCTCACGCCCAGCCTCACGCCCAGCCTCACGCCCAGTCTCACGCCCAGCCTCACGCCCAGCCTCACGCTCAGCCTCACGCTCAGCCTCACGCTCAGCCTCACGCTCAGCCTCACGCTCAGCCTCACGCTCAGCCTCACGCTCAGCCTCACGCTCAGCCTCACCCCCAGCTGCACTCCATCCCTAGTCTCTCATTGCCGCCTCTTGGCCCCGCCCCCACCCCCGCTGCTCGTTCCTTGGCCGCTCGCTCGTGGGGCAGCGCTGCGCTCGCCCTGGGCCCGGCGCCTCATCATTCAGTGCCGGTCGCCCGCCCCGCCCCCTGCGCCCCGCCACCCCTGCCGGTGATGGAGTGCGCGCACCTGGCGGCCACGCCCCTCTCCTCCACTCCCCTTCCTTCCCCGCACCCCTCCACTGCCTCGAAGAAAGTGGCGGAACATTCACAATAGTAATATTGACATACGAATAGGTTTGCTTACACGAGATAATACAGTCGCGTGCTCTCCACGTTCACATGAACAAATGTTTCTTATGACATTTTGCTGTGAAACGCCTATTTACTACGCTGCACATTTCGACGATTTCTGTTATTCCATATCGTACAAAATCTATTGCTTAAGGTTGGTCGGGACATTAAACACCCTACAATGGAGAGAAAATTTCGATTTTTCGAATACGAAGGCAAATTTGTGCATGTTTGTAGATGTACTGTGAATATCGACAGGTGATCTCGGCATTCGGCACTCGGGCAGTACGTTGGGCGATGCCCAGGAGATACAGATTACGACAAAAGTCGGAAGTTACCCAAAACGCTTTATACGGACATCCACACATTTGAGACGTAAATGGTAAAGGAACTTTTTTCACTTGAAATGACCGATCGCTTATGTTTCATTTCATTTATTGAATTTATTTAATATTTGTATAATTTTTTAATTTATCATCATTCGTGGATTAAATTATATATTTGTTCTCAATAGATCTCTCAACCACTAAGCTAGCCATAATATAAATTCGTTCAGCTTTCGCGCTACGAGGAGACTGAGAGGGGGGGGAAGATGGGCGTCCCCACAATGCCAAATGGCCACGAAATTCAGTCAGAGGTAGATATTAGGATTAAAAATTGGTGTATTATTATTCTTTCTTCCTTTGAAATTATAGATAACCACATTCTTCAGTATATTTCATATACTTGATACATCAGTTACAAAGTTTCGGAAATCTTTCGTTTCTATCATCAGATAAACTGGAAAATAGTAAAGGTTGTAAAATTGTTAAAATCACTTGATTCTTGCATTTCAGCTGTAACGCATGTCATTGAACTCTTCGGCATCATAACAATTTTAACTATTATCCAGTTTACCTGCATATGGAAACAAAAGATTACCGAAACTTTGTAAAGGGTGTATTAACCATGTGTAATACACGTATCAGTGTAATTGTACGTAGTTTATAAGGCAGAAACAATAATAATAATAATAATAATAATAATAATAATAATAATAATAATAATAATAATAATAAATCAATACTGAAACAAGAAAATCAGTTAAATCCTTTCATTATTAGGATTAAGGCTCTTCTATATATTGAGAATATACATGTCATGGACTCCTTTATTTTCTTTCGTGAAGTTGGAGAGTGCATTAAGAATTGTGTCTATTTTTTAAATGAATGCATTATATTTTTAATAGCACACACTACTATGATCGCTTCAAAGGGGGACTCGATCATTGCAATTTTCGTATACGTTTGAGTTTTCTTTTCAGCTGTAATAATCTGCAATAAATCCAGAAGCATACTAAGAACAAGACGGTCGTGTAATGAACAGTTTTATGAATCAATATTTGAATAGATTAAAAATGATTACTTATATTTGTAGGAAAGAACTGTCGGTTAGAAATACGTATGTAATTTCGTGCAACCCTTATTGATCCCCATATTTTGACGTGTAACAGGTCTAAGTGTAGAATGTAAAATTGTGATTCTAATACGAGGATAATGTTGAATCGACTTTTACTTTTAGTATAATGTTGAGCTGACGTTTTTATCTGGCACCTTTCATGCACACTAAGCTGAACACGTGAGGCATACAGAGAACTTCATGGGAATGAATGATCATGAGACCAGTTATGATATAAATCTTGTGATAGAAATTTGTATTGATGTTGATTTACTTCCCTTTCATGTGTTTGTTTAGAAGTAATAATTTGAAAACTTGTTCGCATTACACACAATCAAAAATTTTTTTTGTCAAGTACCGTGGTTACTTTCAAAGGGAATATATTTTAGGTTTGTTTATTTCAAAATCGGGACAATTTTATTTCTTTGTCTACAATTTGACAAATAACAAACGTTGAACTGAAAAATTATTTACTTGGTAGTTATTACATACAGAGTATCGTATGCCTTACGTTACATTTCCTTAGAAACACATTTCGTTATCACTAATAAGAAACGATCATAAGGCATTTGGACCTTTCATGTGGTCGTTGCGAGGTGCAGAAATGTGCGTCGCGTCCCCGTCGGGACATCTCTTGATGTTCAGCATCGATGCATCATGCATCATGCATAGATGCATGTTGTCGCGGCAGGAAGTATTATTCTGAAGGACAACATGGATAAGAGCCCAAAATTTATTGCTTATTTATCCTTGAAAATAGATTTTATTACATGGGGGTTTTTCGTTTTTTTTCTTTTCAAAATCCAAGTAGTATATGACTTAGTGTAGGGATCACAGAATTTTGAAAATGTGCACACAATTCACTTTTCCCCATAGCACGTCATACGGAGTGTCAACTGTTTTTTGACGTAAAGTAAGTAAATAAATAAATAAATAGATGCCATGCGGAGACCTGAACGGCCGCGTCCGCCGCTGGGAGAGGCCTCTGCCGGCGACGAGCTCTCGACGCGTCGCGAGCGCCACCGGAGGATCAGGGTGCGACGACCGCCTGCCCGCGTCCGCTCCGGGCTTTTGACTCGTGCCCGCTCCGCGCACAGCAGTCTTCTTCTGAAGTTATTGTCCTTTTTTTTTTGGTTATTTAAGGTCGCATCAACATCTAAGGTCATTAGCGACCACTATTGCTGTTAACGGTATGGTAACTATGTGGATGAAACGATATGGTGATTGATGATAAGGGGCGAAAGGACGAACACAAATACAACCATGCCCGAGGCGGGACTCGAACCCGCGACCCTTCGGTCCGAGATCACTACGACACTACTGCCTTAGCGACCTCGGCCACCGTGCCGGCAGTTATTGTCCTTCCACGTGTTTTAAGTCCTTACCTCTTAATTAGTGCTCTGTCCTTTACGTGATGTTTATGATTTCTATTTCACGCGAGAGTAGACGTTTCATAAAATGCCCATTCGACGTTACATGTGATTTCTGTTTGTAATTTTTTCCTATCATTCGAAATTTGCGTTAAATAATCTATTCCCTTTTTAGATTATGGTTTAAATTGTATTTTAATTTTGTAAATTACGAATTATTTCTTACCAAATACGTTGCGATTGCAGCTTATCACACAAGGAAGAGAAAGCTAGGTATAAGATGTAATGACTTCTTGGCTGAAGTCTGTTTGAGTAAAAGGTATTGGGTATGCGGTAAAGCGAGAAAAATTGTATGTGCACAGAGAACTAGTTGAAAAACGCTGCATTGGTAGGGAAAATCTTGTCTGAAAATTCCATCGAGGCACAGGAGAATTAGAACCTGCCGAACGGAGGAGGAGCGCATGTCAGTTGTTAATTGTGTACTTGGAAAACCTTGCACTTCGGTCGATAAACGTTTATTTCGTGGAGAATGCTTCACAATTTCCTGGAAAACATTAACTTCCAATTTATTACTTACCTGTTCTAAAATTGCTTCGGAGAATTTCAACTTACATTTTATAGCTCTTGTTGAATTTCTCAGCATCATTTCTTCATGCGGTTTTCATCCAGCGTCTACTCTCTGGCAACCTCCAAACCGTCACCATGACCACAACTATCACAACCACAACCACAACCACAACCACAACCACAACCACAACCACAACCACTAGCAGCACCTCTCTTGTCCCTACGCACTTCAGCCCCCGGAATCTTTGCGCTGTCAGTCACCTGGAGTCAGGTGCACGAAGCGAGACCCACTCACACGCCTCTGCCTCCGCCAACACCACGCCCCCGCCCCTACTCAACTCACACTTTGTACCTCGACGGACCCTTGCCGGACCCCGCTTCCACCTCTCATTTCCCCCTCACCACGTCCCTGTCAGGATCTTCAACCCATCCTCGCCTCCCGTCCCCGTCCCTGCCTCTTCAGCCCGTCCTCCCCCTCGTCCCATTTTCAGCCGTGCGCCCGCCTCCGCCCGCCAGGGAGCCTTCGCCCGCGGGCGGCTGAGCGAGCGGCGACGCGTCGCGACAGCTGCCCCCGCCGGGAATCGATCGGCGCCCCGCCGCCAAAGAAATCGGGCGTGCGGCCGCCGGCGACGGCCCCGCCCCCTGGAGCGCTTTGTCTGCCATCGCACGCGCCGCTCGGCTCTGCCCCCAACGCCCCCCCCTCCCTCGCCCGCCATTCGATGTCGACTCTCTCTTTTCCGGATTACAAACAGTGGACAGTCTCTGGTACAGCCCTCTTCGCAGAACTCTCTCACGCAGGCACACAGCTTCACAGATCGCAGAAAATCTTTTTACGCCAATAAATGTTTGGATTAGAGGGGAGTGTCCTGGTTTCAAATATGGTGTCAGTTTTCACTTATCTCATAGTTTCTAGGTAACCATGCTTTTATTGTTCTCACGGAACATCGTTTCCGGGAACTCGCGGTGAACTTCCCTTGGGCGATGTGCAACATGAATCAAATGGGTGCCCTCCGCATAAATTCGAAAAGACATTTTCTTCTGTTGCAAACCGACCAGAACTTACCTCAGCGAGTGAATACAACAAAAAACACGTTTATCCACTACTGAAGAGAAGTTAAATGACAGTGGTTCATCGGTATTTCTCATTGATTCCCACACCAATGGTGCTAATGCCACTATTGCATATTATGCTTGGCTTGGTTAAAACGTCGTAAAACTCTTGGCAAAAGAAATTCGAATGATCGTGTACCTAAGAGAAACTTTTTGCAAAATTCTCTTACCTAATTACAAGAAGCTGTGTTTGTGGAACCGCAGAGAACTATGGATGGACACCATATTTGAATAACGACTGAGCGATATGGAAAAGGCATGGAAAAGTTTTCAGTAGCTTTCGCACAATTTTCTTAGTAATGAAATCTGTTGTGATTACAAAGAAGGCGAGCAGGAATTACAGTATGCCTATACAATTAGTATGCTTTTCCCATTCCACCAGTCTGATGTTATTGACGAGATGGGAGAGAGGTTTCACCATGACATTTAAGTTATGGAGGAGAGATACCAAGGTTTTTGGACACAGTCCAAGCTTGCTGACTATCACGGCATGCTTTGCCGTGATGGCCAAAATATTCACAAAAGGAAATCAACATTGGGCATTTTTAGTTCGCAAATCTATTGTAATCTGATAATGGGAACGTTGGGTCTACCTGACCCAGTGACATCTATGAAGCAGTCTATTAAGCCAACAAAATTACTGCTTAACTTATCCACCATTCATTCTTGAAATTGAATCTTTCTAAAGAGATGACGACCATTAGTTTGAGTTTATCACGAAAACGTGGTTTGTTATTTTCGCTCAAATTTGATGATGACCCAACGTCTCCGTAACTTTTTTACAATGTGGTTGATTCATCTTAAAGTTACTTGAATGCATTAGATCCGAAAGAGAGAATTAATTAGTGACTTTTATAAATGATGATTTTTTATCAAGTGATGACGTTGGAGATCCATCATTTGAACTAGAAAGTTTTCACAGTTCAGATTCTGAACAAGGATTTGAAGAACCTGAACTACAGAATCAGTAAATGGAATCTGAACATATTGTAACTAATATACTCATTTATTGGCAGTATATTTTTCATAAATAAAGTCGATGTTTTAGGATTTATAAATGCAAATTATTTTAAACTTTTGTAGGCCACAAAACACTTTTTTGGGAAGGATCAAAAACAAAAAGGAAAAAATTATAGTAAAAAAATCTTCCATAAAACATAAGTTATAAAACATCATTGTAAAAACAAGTGTATGTGGTAGACAAAAACCCAGACCCGATTCGTATTCAGATCATAACACTGATGTAAAAACACCTGCTTCCTCCTCCGATTAGATTTACTTTCAAATCGTTGACCTATGTAAATAAGGTAAGGTCACGTTGACGGCCCGTTTAGTAGTTACTGTTGTAAGACGTGGTGATAACATGTTAGTTATATGATCGCAAGGGTAACAGGAATTATTTCAGCATTTGTTTAATGAAGTTATAATATATTGTCTGACTTCGATGATATTAAATAACACAAAAAATGCAATGCAACTTCCACCGTTTATTCTTCTGTGAAGGATTTAAAGAAACTTATTTTCATTTTTTTACATAGGGGATGATTGTAGCGAAGAAAAATCTAATTTGTACTAAATAATGTCTTACCGAATACTATTTCTGTCACTAAGAAGTTACTTTTTCCCGTCAATTGTGCTGGAAAATTCGAAAGCCACCTCTGACGCTTTATTACTAATATTACTCTTGATTTCTATGCTCATATAAAATAGTGTGGTGTGAGTTTAAATGTATTGTTCTCTTCTGACTTAAGTGTAACATTAGCTACCGATATTCATTACAAAATTGTAATGTATTGCAAAGTTCGAATGTTTGCGTTTCCGTTGCTTTACCTGGCATGAAATTATACTTTTTCATTATTTACCGTATCCAATTACATAATAGTAATTATACTTACGAATACACGGCGTCCTAAATATTTTTCTCATTTAAAGTTAAAATATGAAGATAAAACAAATAATATAAACTTATAAATTGAATGATAGCTTAAATTTTGTTACATATTACATATTGTTTAAGAAACTGATATAATTATAAATATTGTGTAACACATAAATGTGACTTAAATGCAATACATTCAGAATTGAGGTGTTTGGAAGATATCAGAAAAAAGTTTATAAAAGAAAATAGAAACATTTCTATAGCGTACTAAAATATTTTAAGCATGAATTCGCCAATTTCAGAAGAAGAATTATATAGATGTTTGCAGAAAGATACGCGCAATTAATTACGATTCTGGCGTTGTAGGGGGCCTTGTAAATTGATTAAATTGCCGCCTCTTCTCGCGCGCGCCCTGCAGCTCCCGAAAGCGCCCCCCCCCCCGCCCCCAGCCTCTTGGAGTCATTTCCATTAATTGTCTGCGGAATCTCAGGGGCGACTTTGAAGGGACTCGCGTGTCTCAACTTATTAAAGTCTAATTTGGTGTTTGGTAGGTGAAGTTGCGAGGGAAATATTTGAAAGGGGAGTAATGAGTTCCATGAACGAGAAAGGCTCCTTTTTTTTCTTTCAAGGAGTTGAGTATAAAGGTTAGCGTTGTTAGTTATGATGAAGGGACGAATTGCGAAGTAACTTGAATTAATTCAGCATTTTTGAAAATATATTTTCCTACTTTGTTTGTTTTGTAACGAAAACGTATACAAAAGCATCTACAACTATAGAGCGTCTCAATCTCTGATTACAGTACAGCGTAAATGGGCTAGAGTGTTGTCGGATTTGTGCTAGTACTATGCGTAAGACGAGCAGGTTCCAATGCTCTGAATAACACTTAATCACTCAATATACCTCCGTATTATGATATATTCATATTTATGAGTGACTGTGACATTATGAATATATTATTCGGCCTTTATGAATTTTTCTTTGTTTTCTACAAAGATGCCTGACTTCTGTAAAATAACGAATGCATCCCCTATACATCAATACAATAAAAGGTAAAAATGAATGCTATTGATATTGTTTTTCAGAATAAATATAACGTAACTCAAAATTTGTACAAATACAAATATTGCGGTAAGTATTAATCGGACGACACTCCTTTCCTCATAAATTTGCGATGGATGACGAGATGCAAAGAAGGTGACGAGGTGGAAATTATTTTCCTTTGAAATGAAAAATATATACCAGGCCAATTGTGATAACGAGATTTCCAATATTAAAAAAAGTGATATGTACACAAAGATAACGGAGCACTGTAAAATGTTTCTGAAACAAGAGTTGCATGTATCACATACACAAATTACTCACAAATACATGTTATTTGCACTCGGACAAAAGGCATAAAAAACAACCGAATGTAAATGATAATCAGGTGCAAAAAATAATACCACTAATTGAAAATATTAATCGCTCAGAAATTGTGTGGAAGATGTGTTTTACACATCGCGTCATTTCTTTCCCAATGATTTAAATAGTTGTCTCATTTAAGAAGACAGAGATTTGACGATTGCTTTAGTGAAATTATTATAATGATTCTTTTCAAAGAAATATTAGAAAGTCTTTCAAACAATTTATCATTTATAATTTTTTTTATAGATTTTACAAGGCAGAATCGCCTAAATTGAGTCCTACCTTATTCTTTAACACACCCTGTCAGTTTGGCACATATCAACCAGAACTATAGCCCGAATTCAAATAATTCAACTGCATAAGACAAAATATATATCGTAATTTGGCGCGAACGTTATCAAATCGTTTCAAAAGAAAAAATTTCATCGCAGTCAATAACAACGGTTTGACCCTTCGTCCGTTCACAAGAGCTCGCCTCACCGCCCAAACGTGCAATACGGTTGTCGGCACGGCCTGTGCGCTTTAACCTCCGCAAATATGAAACTGAGGAAAACAGTGATATATTGACTTACAGTTTCAAATATAATTTCAAACTCTTTTTTGGCTTTTTCTCGCCTGCATCATACCTGTTAAATCAAGGGGGGAAATATTTCACGCGTGCTCGCTTTTTCGTGTTTCATCGATAAAATTGTGAGTAGTTAATTTACTTTTAATGTTTTATTTTCACAATATCTATCCTATTCATTTGAAAATTTTCAGTTTGTACATAATATAAAGAAACAAGTAGTAAATAAAATAACCATACAATATATTGTCCTAAAAATATGACATGATAAGAATTGCTGAGAGTGAAAGGGAAACGTTTGAAAAAAAAGATTTATTTTTTTATTGCAATATTTGTAATATTTGACAGCAAAAGTACGTTGTAGTATTGTTTCTTAATACTCTAAGAAGCAAACTTAAAATATACATACCGAAAAGTTAAAAAATCACGATGTTTAAGTATTTAATTCCGTACAAAAAAAGGAATGACAAGAACTTCGTTATTAGATGGGGAGTTCATATGAGACAACCAACATGCGAAAAAACATATTTTCATCTTATAACTCCGTACTGTCACTAGTAAATCTAAGATTGAGACACTCTTAACAAATTTAGTGTCGTAATAATACGGTTACATAACATTCTGTGTTGTGAGACACTGTGTCATATTTACTGACTTGAGATTTCCAAACGTAACATATTCAACTCCGTAGGCAAGTTTGAAACTTTTGTATTGCGGTTTATGATGCTTGTGAATAAAAATATATGAGTAAGAAAAGTACAACAGCCTATATTTCTGCCGTCTTGCATACCTTGTAATCAAGACGCATGAGAAATGTTGCTTCAAGTTCTTAGAATCGAGTGGTTTTATGCGAAGGTGCTTTTACCATCTTCCCCTTCTAGACTCGGAATAGTGGGAAAAAGGGAAAGAAAAATTGCCGTACGTACGATACATGGATCTAGTTAATCGAAATCACGTATATTTGAATGTATTGTACAGTAATACTTTCTAGATCGACGCACAACTTGCATCATTTAAGATTGTGGTAAAATGTGCACTTGTTAGTGTAAAAAAAAGTGTCTTCAGGAGCATAGGACATTTTATCGTAGATATTATAATTTTTTTACACAAACATTTAAAATACATTTATTTACATTATTTACAATCGTGCATTATTAGCAGAATTTTCGACGATTTATTTTGTAAAGTTCGGGTACATATCTTGATTTTGACTTGACTTGAAAAATTGTATAGCCATGTCGTTTATAATCTACGTTTGTAACTTAATATCTAAATCAGTCAAGTGAAAAAAGGGGCTTTAAATTCTTTGATATGTAAATGTGGAATCATGACTACAAATATTAAATCATGAATAGGTTTACGTTTCAGAAAAGTGAGCTTGACACAATCATAGTTAACGATAAGTCATGAACTAGTGTAAGTAAGCCGAAAGCTAACTAAATTGTGCTTTGATGTAATTAATGAATGCTTGTGATATATTTCAATTTCGAACGCAAGATACTCGCGCGTGTCGACCAAAGTAAGGACATTTAATTAAGCGTATTAATTTTAGAACAACATAACCGTCTAGTGAAATCCATCGTGTTTCCAATTCACTGTTCAGGGATATGAATAATCAATTATCACAATTCACATTCGAAGTTTCAGACTATTGTCAACTGTTTCTTCCCAATCTTGCAGTTTAGCAACCTGAAAGACGACGAAGAGTAATACTGTTTAACAAGACACATGTTTCGAAACTAAATCTTCCGTTCCGAACACAAAAAATACTTTTTAATAAGTCTTCCCGAGTATCTCCTAAGAAGACCGAAGAAGAACGACCTTCCTGCTTGACGGACCTTTATATTTTACTCTCTGACGCCAGACAGCGAGAGTGACATTCTCATGATCGTCTCGCCGGGTATCTGTTTGAATATTAAGTTTCTTTTGAGTACAACGTCGTTTTGAGTCCATTGGTCACAAGGACGTTTTCTGCAGAAGAATTTCTCGCCAGTATCATGAACCTGCCATTATGAACGTGGAAATCTCACTACGTGAACTACGAAAGAGGAGATCTAATGAACGAAGGGTCGCTGTGTGGGGCCCATGGCGCCGCGTACAGAGCGGTAGAGTGGACGCGTTTGCCGTCCTGCGGCAGTGCTCTTCGGAGCGGGAAGCAGAGCGGTGGCAGCGCGGCAGGGCGTCACACGCTCTCCCTCTGCGAGTGCAGGCGGCGGCCGGAGATCCAGAAGACGTCGTCGCGGCGCGGGGCGGGGGCGGGGCCGGGCGGCGGGGAGGGCGGCGGCCGAGCCAACTTGGCGTCGCGCGCGGCCAAGCGGCGGCACAGGAAGCCGTAGGCGGCGTAGAGCAGCGCGGCCGCCAGCAGGAAGACGAGCAGCGCGACGGAGGCCTCCAGCCAGGGCCGTACCGCCGCCGCCGCGCGGCCCGCCGCCGTGGCCGCCACGGGCGCCGCCGCCGTCATCACCGACACGCACTGCGCCGCGCCCGACCGCTCCACGCACACCACGTACACCTGCTCTGGGCGCAGGCCGCGCACCGTCTGCGTCTCGCTCTGGGCCACGCGGCAGCCCATATCCGAGCCCGACGAGTCTGACGCACCCGACGATCCCGACGAGCCCGACGAGCCCGACGAGCCCGACGAGCCCGACGAGCCCGACGAGCCCGACGAGCCCGACGAGCCCGACGAGCCCGACGAGCCCGACGAGCCCAACGAGCCCGACGCACCCGAATAGCCCGACGCACCCGACGAGCCCGACGCACTGGACGCACCCGACGAGCCTAACGTACTGGACGAGCCCGCCGGCGCGGAGGCCAGCTCCGCCAGCGCGGCGTGGTGCGGGTACCAGTAGACCAGCTGCGGGTCGTCGCCGTGCGGCAGCGCCACCTCGAGCGTGTCGTCCTCGATGCGCGTGACGGAGAAGGCGCGCGGCCGCAGCTGTGCCACGGCCTCCGCGCGCGGGACGCTGACGACGGCGGCCGGCGCCGAACCAGCGCCCTCGCACTGCAGCCGCAGCTCCCTCTCCGGCGCGCCCACCGCCTCCCGCACGCGCGCCGCCCCCGCCCTCGCCGCCGCCGCCGCCGCCGCCGCCACGCCCCCCGCTTCCTCCGACGCCGCCTCCTCCTCCTCGTCCTCCTCCTGCGGGGAAGAGAACAAACATGTGACTCTCGGCTAACTAAAGCAACGAATTACGCACGAAACATACAAGTTGAGGTTAACGTATGTAAAGGGACTGAGGGATTGAAAGCAACATCATTAAAAAACATCAAGATTATAAGTAACGGACATTCATATTATAGTACATAGTAGTAATTAATTCATATTCGTCATTCAAACAGACTTACGGAAAATCTAATGGTTTTTTGGTTTACCGGTTTTGACGTGACAGCTTGTTGCAATTCAGCCCTTATATTCTATTACTGGTGCTACAGCAGCACATATACATAATTTGTAAGGATTACTTTATATTACTACATGAACCTGCAAAAGTGTTTTCAACCAGTGAAAATTTTGTATCCGCGCCGAAATTTGAATTAATGTCCATGGAGTTAACTTGCCATGCGCTTTATCGCTACACCACACAGCCGATCCGCCATTTGTTTTGACAACACTTAAAAACGAATGGTATCTCCCATTATTTCCAACTTTTCGATAATTCATAGTTTTTTAAGTGTTCTTTTCTGTATCCCTTGAAAAAAAATTAAAGAAAAATTTGCTGTCATACAACACAAGTTGGAGACAAAGTCGGAAGACACGACAATAATGGTAAATTATATGCAAGGATAAAAACTGCAACATCTTTAGCCCTTTGGCAAATAAATCTACTATTCTAGGGGCATCAAAATGTGCTCTTTCTATTGACATACATGTTTGAAATCATTTCATAAAAATAATTTTCTATAAACGTGAGTCGAAAATATACTATTTTGTGGCGTATGCCAAATTGTTCAAGGTTGTTATTAATTTTTACAGTAATCGTTACACATAGAGGACTGAAATAACGCACTCAAAAACATCATATGTTGAAATACGAAGTGATAAATTTTAATTTCCTTACTAGAATATTCAGGAAACTATAGCACAATAAACTCTGACATATTTATTGCACGTTAATCTTGTTCGTCAACATTGCTGCACTATTTACCATATACTGGGCATTGTATGCCTCCGATGGGTAATAAAATTTACTTTTTTACAAGCATACAAACGTGCACTTTGATAGGTTTGAAAGAATTTCTATAAGGTTCTTTTCTACAAAACAAGGCACTCATCAAATTTTAACTTAATTTATGAATAAATGGTAAGAGATAGATTACAATTATGCACTCAGAAACAATACAGTGGTATGAACCAAGTTTTAGGGACCATGAAGCAATTCAACATGAAAATCTGAAACATTTTTTGAACACTATTTTTTCGGTAATTTTGCTGCTATATACCCATTGTCTGTTAATAGGTGAAAATGGATATTCATTTAATTAAATTGCGAAAAAGTTGAAGTAAGCGGAGTTTCAGGGTTTAGCCATAACAGAGAAAGAAATATTCTATCTGGAATTTCTCGAAAATCTTGAAGTACTAGACACCGACGCTACAAATTTGAGGTCAAATAAACCTCTATATCTCAAAAACGGCTTCACTTACGAAGCCACAACTTTACAAAAGTTATTTCAAGAGATGTGGGACTCGTCATACAACATTTCATTAAAATCCGGTTGCGCGGGGAGTCCTACTTGACGCTTTGCAAATGCGTGGTAACGATCAATGAATAATGAATAATGAATACTAGTGGTCATCACAATACATTCTCGCTCTATTTGTAACGGATAAGCAATATTCTTCTTCATGAACCAGCAAAAGTGTTTCCTGCCACCAAAAATATTTACTACGCGCCGAGATTCGAACTCAAATTCATTGCGTTAAAATCCATAGTGTGTTACTGCTACATCACCAGTCACCGCACAACGCAATCAATTTTCCCAACGCTTAAAAAACTATCGGTTTCTCGCATTATTTTTAACTTATGCTATTTAAAAAAATTCAGAGATAAACGAAAATAAGAGCTGCGGCATTTCTTGAGCGTAGTTTCCTGGATCCGAGGAAATAAAATTGAAGTAGAAAAATGAAGCCATTTTTGAGTTTTTTAAAAATTGCATTAACATTACTCAAAATGTACACGAAAACTACTCGTGTTTTCAAAAAACTTTATATAAGACATTATTTAACGATATAAATTTTTAGAACATATTTTTCAATGATAAGTAAAAACGCTTTTGCAATGCTAATTTTTTGCAATTTTCAATACAAAGTTTGGAGGAAATGGAGCTAGCATTATTTTTTACCTTCTTTTTTACATAAGGAAAATCGAATGAAAAATTTTGAAAATGTTTTTGATAAAAAAAATTATTATATAATAATATATATATTTCAAGAAAAAATATATGAAAACGTTTCATAGTTTCGAAAAAATGTACTTGGCTTAATTTAAAGATTTTTCTTTATTAATAGATTTTTTAAGGAAATTATCTCTTATCTTCAATTTTGTTATTACAAAAAGACCCAAAAATTGTTAATCTTTTGCAATTTTCGGAAAATTAGAGATTGCAACGAAAGAATTGAGATATGCGACATATTTTAACTAGCAGGCCCAGGTCAGCTAGCGTTGACCACAAACGAACGGACAGAAGGTTTACAAAGACATTTTGCCGTCAATATATTTTTCGGTTTCTAGAACCCACAAATCTTGGATTCTGACTACAAACCGTGCTGTAGGGAATACTTTACTGCATGTAGGAAGGATATGAATCCACTATTTTGCTCTATCTCACTATTTTGCCAGGGCCTGAAAATACAATGTCGAAAATTGCCAAATTCCGGCTCAGCATTACAATACTTTCTCTATATTACGTAAACCTATTTATGCGAGAAAAGAAATGTGATTATGTTGAATTAAATTGCTCCTGTATTAATGAAAATAATTTTTGTGTTCAAACACTTAAAACGTTGACTTTAAGCGGCTTCAACAGCCATGAAACACCGAAGATGAAAAGGGGGGGGGGGTATTTCTGTAAAATTCGCGAGGCAAAACCCAATGTAAAGAAAGGATTAACCAACTCCCTCCCTACCTCCCGCTCGCGCTGTTGGTCGTCGCGGTCGCAGAAGCGCGCCTCGAGCACGGGCACGTGGGCGTTGCGCGGCGGCGACGCGCAGTGCAGCACCTGCACCGCCACGTGCACGTGCGCCGAGCGCAGGAACTGCTGGAACCACGCCGCCTCGCACGCGCAGTGCCACGCGTTGCCCGTCAGCCCCACGTGGATGGGGCGCGTCAGCAGCTGGAAGAGGCTGCGCGGGAGCGCGCGCAGCTCGTTGTTGTCCAAGCGCAGCACCTGCAACGAGCCCACCATTCCACCATATTCCGGGAGCAACAATATTTTCTTACGTAACTAGTGCAAAAAAATGAGTCTTTGGCATACGAATACAATTTGGAAATGAGTAACGTGCGCAGCTTGTAACTGTTCAAGCACTCACTATTGCAGGGAGTAAGATAATTTTTGACGTAACTAGTACAGAAAGTGTCTTTGGTATACGAATGAAATAATGAAATTAGCAGCGCACTCAGATTGTTGTAGTCCAAACGCAGCACCTGCAACGAGCCCAACCTTTCTATTAAAGGAGCAACAATATTTTTTTATGTATCTAGTTCAGAAAGTGTTTTGGCATACCAATAAAATTTTGGACTGAGTAACGCGCGCAGCTTGTAAATATCCGAGCGCAGCCCCTACTATTGCAGGAAGTAAGATAATTTTTTGACGTAACTAGTACAGAAAGTGTCTTTGGCATACGAATGAAATAAGGATACTAGTAGCGCACTCAGATCGTTGTCGTCCAAGCGCAGCACCTGCAACGAACGCAGAATCTGCTATTCGAGGAGCAACTATATTTTTTATGTAACTAGTGCAAAAAATGAACCTTTGATATACGAATAAAATTTTGAAATGAGCAACGCACGCAGCTTGTAATTGTCCAAGCACCCCCTATTGCAGGGAGTAAGATCATTTTTGACGTAACTAGTGCAGAAAGTGTCTTTGGCATACAAATGAAATAATGAAATTAGAAGCGCCCAGCTCGTTGTCCACGTGCAGTACCTGCCACGAGCACACTGCCTGCAATTGAGAGGGCAGTAACAGTTTCGTACGTAACTAGTACAGAAAATGAGACTTTGGCATACTAATGAATTATTGAAATGAGGACGTCAAACACATTCGTAGAGTTGTATGCAATGCATACTCGTGAGATCGATCTCAAAATGTGGGATGGCAGCCACGCTAATTCACATTGCTCCAATGCTTTATTTGCTTTGCAGTATAAATTGTTTTGTGTGGCCATGACTTCTTTGCATAGGTACGGCATAGTCTATTTTGCCGTATGCGTACCGCGTTGTGTAGGATACTGCCCTGGAATTTACCTGGAAGTGATCAGGAAAATCACGCATTCCTGTTACCAGAGCAAGACTGTCTAAGTCGGTCCCACAGTCCCAACGACGCAACACATCAAGGAAATATCTGGGACCTGGCCGGAATCGAACCCTCAACCCTAGACACGAGCAATGGTAAGGCAATCGTAAGTCCACATTTCCCCCGCGCTACAGAAGCTATTATATACCGATATACTTTATTATCTTAGTAAAGACGTAGTCTTTCGAGGGTGGGTGATCGATGACAATATTATTTTTAAATCGATAATTTCATATCATTGTTGATGATACAATGGTGGAATGAGAGGAAGGGAAACGGGACAACGCTGTGAAAACCTGCTGCAAACCCATTTTGTCAACTACAAATTCAAAGGATTCGAATCTCCAATCCGTCCACGTTACCAAGGATTTCTGAATATTCTGATATATTCTAAAATATGCCGATATTTTTAAAGATATGTTTCCTGCAAAGCACATCTCGGGCGGTCTGGAATAACATGCCTGACAAACGTCAAAGAAAACGAATTTTTCTGATCTTAAAATTGAAAAGCCTGGGCGCTTTCTGACGAAACATTCATACTCCCTGAAGCATTTCTTGCACACTTTCGACAAAACTAAACCCTCCAGTTTCTCAGCTTCCAACGTGAGTTGGAATTGGACTGCGGATGCACGTAGGTAAAGAATTAGGAACTGCGGTATCCAACGAGTAATTCACACCCCAAATCGGCGCTGGTACCCCTGGATCAATCGCAAACCACTGTAGGGGGAAATGCTTGGGGAAGAAACCGGGCAATTATCTGAGAAAGACACGGCAAGTAAGGCGCCTTGACACGGAGCCATTAGGCAGTGCTACCAGAAGCGTATGTCCCTCGACACGTAGGCAGTATCCAGAGTCCCTGGGCGTGGGAAAAGAAGGATTCGTAAGTTAGAGTTTGGGCGTCGGTGGCCGCCAGACAGCTACGCTCAGTGGGGTGTGCGCGCCCTAGTGTGAAGGCTGCCAGTACTGTGTTCTGCTAGCAGTAGCGCAATCGCTCAGTGCGCTCCCTCTAGTAGAGGGAGGCGCTGTGAGGCGCGCACCTGCAGGGAGGCGGCGACGGGGTCGAGCACGTGGTCTGCGAGCTCGCGCACGTGGCTGTGGCGCACGCTGATGCTGGCGACGCCCGACAGCGCGCGGAAGGCGTCGTCGGGCAGCGCGGGCAGCGCGTTGTAGTCCAGGTCCACGTGCTCCACGTGCGGTAGCGGCGCGCCGCCCGTCAGGTTGGCCACGAGGCGCGGGTGGAAGAGCGAGCCCTGCACCGTGAGCACGCGCAGCGCCGCCGACACCGGCCGCAGCGCCTCGGGGCTGACGCTCGTCAGCAGCGGGTTGCGACGGATCACCAGCACCTGCGTACCAACCACACCACCTTCACTCGCAACACGACCCTAAATGACTCTAAGTTTGTGAGCTCTACGTTAGGAATATATGGTTTTACCTCGTGGTGATGACATGAAATGTGCAAGAACGATTGAAGTCAGGAACGAACGGTTGAAAGGTTGTTGAATGAATGAATGAATGAATGAATGAATGATGATGGAGTCTTCAATGAATGAATGAATGAGTCTTCAATGAATGAACGAGTCTTGAATGTTGAATGAACGAGTCTTGAATGTTGAATGAACGAGTCTTGAATGTTGAATGAACGAGTCTTGAATGTTGAATGAACGAGTCTTGAATGTTGAATGAACGAGTCTTGAATGTTGAATGAACGAGTCTTGAATGTTGAATGAACGAGGCTTGAATGTTGAATGAACGAGTCTTGAATGTTGAATGAACGAGTCTTGAATGTTGAATGAACGAGTCTTGAATGTTGAATGAACGAGTCTTGAATGTTGAATGAACGAGTCTTGAATGTTGAATGAACGAGTCTTGAATGTTGAATGAACGAGTCTTAAATGTTGAATGAACGAGTCTTAAATGTTGAATGAATGAATGAATGAGTCTTGAATTTTGAATAAATGAACGAGTCTTGAATGGATGAGTCATGAATGGATGAGTCTTGAATGGATGAGTCTGGAATGGATGAGTTTGGAATGGATGAGTCTGGAATGGATGAGTCTGGAATGGATGAGTCTGGAATGGATGAGTCTGGAGTGGATGAGTCTGGAGTGGATGAGTCTGGAGTGGATGAGTCTGGAGTGGATGAGTCTGGAATGGATGAGTCTGGAATGTTGAATGAATGTCGAATGAATGAATGCGTTACCTTGAGCGAGGCGAGCCCCTCGAAGGCGTGGGCGGGCAGGTGTCGCAGGGCGTTGCCCTCGAGGGCGAGCGCGTGCGTGTGCGCGAAGGGCGGCGCGCGGAAGGCGCCGGGGCGCAGCTCGCGCAGCGCGCAGTCGAGCAGCTGCAGGTCGCTGAGGCGCAGGCGGTCGTCCAGCCAGCCGCCCCCGTCGCCCGCGTCGCCCAGGGCGTCGTCGGGGAAGCGCGGGCCGCGCACCACCAGCCGCGTGCCGCCGTCCAGGCAGCGCTCCTGCGCATGCGCGCGCGCCGCGTCCCACGCTCAGCGATTCAATGCACACACAGGCACACAACCCGCTCTTCGGAATTATGTTGATATTACTCTACAAGTTTTTTTTTTTTTCATTATGTAGATGTGAAGTTCTCCCCTCATTGGGAATAGGTGCAGGCTCCAATACTCTTAGATACTGTTAATAATGCAGCTCATAAATACTAAAAGGCTTAGGAATGCACAAAGTAAGTTGAAAACTTTATATTGTCAAGCTAATGAACATAAAAAATTTATCAAAAGGATGTCGTTATTGGAAAATGATGATTCTGATGAGGCAAGTTATGGAAGCTGGCTTGTACTAGGGGTTGCATTTTTTAGAGCCAATTTCCCATGAGTTGATATGTTTGATACCAGATATATCTTTTCTCTGTGTACTTTGTAGTAGGAAACTTAACATTTCAGGAGTTGTTGATAAAGGTGTTATACATTTACTTCAATATAATTCCTGAAAAACGAAATGTTGTCCATTGTGCAAATCTTTATTTACTAGAAAATGTAAAAATTTGCATTATGAGAAATTATTTATCTACAGAAACATTAAACATTTTCCAAATCGTTATTTCACTGTTATTGTAAGTGTGTGTGTCTGTTACCTGTAAAATATTCTAACTTTACCTGTATTACTTGTAAATTACCATAAATTACTTGTAAAAGAGTCGAACTTTAATAGATTCTGAGAGTTTTACTCAAAGATTTAACATTGCCGGGACAAGGTATTCCGTGTCCTGGGAGAGGTAGCGTCTTGCCTACGAACGTACGTAAGCGGTGGCTTGGAAGAAAACGAACCCCAAA
The DNA here is from genome assembly GCA_011170035.1 of Teleogryllus occipitalis. Lineage (NCBI taxonomy): Eukaryota > Metazoa > Arthropoda > Insecta > Orthoptera > Gryllidae > Teleogryllus > Teleogryllus occipitalis. The sequence continues at coordinate 29,469 of BLKR01006044.1, read as the reverse complement.
GAATGTTTCTTTCCACTGCTATCGTATAAATTCATGGACTAATTTAATTCGGTATTTAAGAGACTGTTACGTCCCTCCTTAACTTAACCTAACGAGTACAATTTGAAATAAAATTATTAATATAAATTTGCACAATTCATCAAACACATACTGATACATAAAACGATTTTTTCATATAATGCGAAAGAACAGCATAAATATTTTTAAAATGTTAAATATTAACATGAGAACGTGTGTATAAAGTTTAGTAATACATTTTTAGCCTCAATGTTTACAACAAACAATGGATGTGCTACTGCGTTCTTGTTCTTTTCACATTCACGAAATTCTTTGCGGTCCAAAATTCTTGGAAAAAAATACATCTGATTTTATTAATTTTCGTATCTTGCACCTTCCACTTCTTGTTTTTGTTCTGAATGAAAAATACTGTGCTATTTTTGGTATCAACTCTCGCGGCAACCCTACAGTATTAATCCCGGAAGACACCAAAGGCGAATACGACGCAAACTTCCATCTGTAATTACTATTTCTTGTGGTTTATGGAAGAGTTAGAAATGTTCAGTAACTCGAGAAAGTTGAAGGTGCCTATTCGGATTGTTACACGTGAGACGGAGGTTATCTGCGCAGGCCACGTGCTGGTCAGCTCTGCTTGTCAGCGCGGATGAAACGTAGGAGGGCGTGCGGGACCTTTTCCACCCCAGAGACACCCGCGGGATCAAAATAATTTCTGAGAATTCATAGATAGTCTGTAATCGTGCGACGATTAATGCATTTTGTAGGCAAAAGTTTAGAGAAAAATTACTGAAAATTTAAAAATATGTAGAGCATTCTCAAACAAAACTGTAAATTAAATGTCAAAGCCTGCTTTCCAAATTTTTCCACGCGACCCCTTCTGGGTTATGATAATGGTGGACACAACCACCACACTCTCAGTTTAATATTTAACAATCACTTATTTAATTTAATAAATAATAAATTATGCTGTGTTACTTATAATTAGAAATGAAGACTATACAATGATCCGACATATTTCGTTATCAATTATAACTATAGAATATAAAAGAAGAGGGACTCAGCCCAGTACAGGGGCATGAACTTCGTATAAATGCATTGGGTGCTATGAATCTCGTGTTTCACATTTGTAACAGCGCGACACACACAATTCTCCAACTGAGATGAATATTTAATTTTTAAGTTCATATTTCTTCCTTTCTTATACAACATGAAATTCGGTAACCTTTTTTGAACGTTTTTATCACTATTTTCCAATTGAAATAATATGTGTTCATTTAATAATGTGATAATTAATGTTAATAATTAATGTTGAAACTAATAACAATGTATTTTGTTAAAGTTATTATGTCTGTTGTTATCCTAGGTAATGTCACATGTACATTGGGAATTTCTAAAAAAATCCGAACTTATCTGGAAATTTTCAATGTACGAGTGGTATTTAATAAGACTGTTCCATTGATGCAATTACCTTCAAAACTTTCACAATGTGTCAAATATTGCTTATACTGCGTTCGCGCTCCAAACCCCTTAGACGGCGTTTCCTGTAATTGGGATATCGCGCCATCTGATAGGCCCGCAGGTAGAAGGGGTAAGAAACAGCAATTTATTTTTGATACACTGTCTACATTGCATACCAGATGTATAATGATGATTGTGTTTAACCTACTGGTATTAATTTCACAAGTGGAATAGAAAATTTAATCATAATATAGTATATAAGTATTTCATAGTACAGTATATATAGTATATTGTATACTATTGAGAACAAATTAATCTTGTCAGTTTGTAAAAATTGACTTTCTGTGGCGTCTGAAGTGCAAAGACGTAGGTTTTTCTGGGTGAAAATCTACGCCTGTACACATTTTTAAGAAGTGTATGGGATTTATTAGTAATTTTCTATGTTCCCTCTCAAAAAGTAACGTCAGCATATACTCTTCCACTGAAATGATTCGGGGTGACATTATGAAGCTGACACTGAGAATGGAACTTTACGGGATATGAAGAAATTAGGACATCAAAACATTTAACATGTATTCACCAAAGTCAATGTTTACTTGTATGAATTCTATTGAAATTCATTATAGGATTCCTAGAACTTATTTTTCCAATAAACTAATATTAATAATTCTTCTTACTTTTCCCAATGTAGAAAAGATTTTCCAAAAATGTTATAAATTACAGTAGTAACTTGTAATTTTTCTTTTATTTATGTGTTTATATATACTTTACATTCCTTCCATTTCTTTTATCTAATATAATTTCATTTGTACATAATCCATTCGACAACACGTAAGGAATTAACTAAGTCTGTAACGATATTTGGTCAATTGCACATCTTTTCGTTTTCGTAGAGTCATGTTGGTTAATAAAGATTATGATTTATAATTTATCTTTGATTCGTTGTGTGTAGATTTGAAGAGAAATTGTAATGTTTAATTCAAACGCAGACAACTGCGAACAAATAGGAAGTTAAATAGAATTCCAGTAATTCAAGTACTAATCCAAGTAATATTATTTACATTTGTAATTTTGTTTCAGGTGAGTACGCATAAATATATTTACAAGACGGGCGAAAAGACAACAAACAGAAGGTGCACGTGAGTACAAAAACCTTTTGTGAAGAATAAATGGAAATTAGAAAATAATTTGTAATGGTGGAATGAAATGTAAATTTTTACCAAATGTTGCTAGTTAATCTATATTATGAAACTAGAATAAGACTAATCAAGGCATTTTTCAAAAAGGTTGAAAAAGTATTTTTCTTAGAATAAACGAGAACATGAATTTGTGAATGCAAACGTGACCACGAACTAAGGTAAGAAAAACGTAATTACATTGCTACATTTACTTTCCTTTCGATAATTATTCGCACTGAAATCAACCAATTATAAAACGAAGAAACACAATGTTTGCATTGCCATAATGCATCCCAGCCAAATGAAATTAATACAAACCAATGTTTTGATAACTTACTTCTCCATTACTTTTATTAAAAGTTGTTTACATTCTCTGTATAGAGACAAATGAGTCTCTCTGTTATCTCGACGTTGTAAAGCACAATAGACATATAATCTTCCAAAGGAAACGTTTCTTGAATGGAGGATCTGAGATTATTTGTTCTTTTAGAAGGTTTGATCTGGGGCGTCGAAAAGTAGAGCAACTTTTGTGACCCTGCCACTTGACGCGGCAGCGCCGATGTTTGATTTCGCGTGCAGCCAAGGTGCTGTGAGACACGACGCTCGAGAAAACTGTGTCATCTGATAACAGAATTCGAGTTTTCATTTCTATATATACTTCACTCTAGTTGCTTTCCCAAGGGTTTTGCACGGGGTGATGGAATTAAAGATATTCCAAAGAGCAGTGTTCAACTGAAACGTTTCTGAAGTAACCATTTCTTAGTTGGAGTTTCATCCAACACAGCACAAGCTTTCCGATGATTTAATTCTCTGGTTTTAAACGTAAGAAAATGGAATCAGTTTGAAGTTATCTCTTGTATAAATTTATGAAGTTCTAAAATTGTTGGTGAATAAGTTTTCATTCCAACATTTTATTTGTTAGTTTGTCACGACCAACCTCGAGATTGTGGACAGTATTCACATTACTTACGACACCAAAAATTAAATACATAATGTTTTTGTTGTAATCCTTACATAAATATTAAATCATAGGATTTAGTATTTATTTATGGTTTCACAAATGTGATAAGTTTCAGGCACCCTTTTCTATAATTTCAACTGATTATATTCTCCACGTTTTTCATTTGTTATCTCTTTCAATCTTCTTCATTATTTGCATTTTCCACATAATTTTTAATTTAGGAACCCTACTTTATTTTTATTTTCATGAAAATTTGTTTTCTGGACCTTTAGTGAAGCATATTTGTGAAACAAAAGTTCTTCTCGTTCGGCTTCCAACGCGCGGGGTTCCCAGAAGGGCTGTCCTTCGCCGCTGCGTTGGGGGACGAGCGTGCGCCCTTTCAAAAGGAAGCACCCTGTTCTGTTCGGTTCTGCTCCGTGACGTAATTTGGGTGGCACACGGCACTCGGCCGCGCCGGGGTTTGTGTGGTACGCGATCGCCCTGGCGCCGTGCGGAGGCTCTTCAAGTGGCTTTAGAGGCCCCCGCGCAAAGACACAAAACGTGGCGGAACGGGGCGGGGCGGGGCGGAGTGGAGCGGTGAGCGAAAATCGATGGCGGAGGCGGAGGCGCGCGGCGCCGCTGTGATTGCGCTAAAGGTGCTTTCAACGAAGCGACGCGACGCGGCGCGGTCGGCGCGAAGGCAGCGACGTCGCGTCGTCTTCGAATTCTGTTATCGCGGGCGGCGCCGAAGCAGAATCACAATGCAGCAGCCGGATTTGATAACAATGTTAGGAAAATACAGAGACGTCTTTTAAACATTCACAATTTTACGTAACAATTTGTGTGAAGAGATCGAGGTACATTTACTACTTCGATGTCTTACAAGAGTTCTTTTCACCATTGACTTTATCAATGCACGAATAACAGTCAACAATTCGATTCATTTACCAAAATAGTAATGATCCAACAGCACACTTATTGTCGTATTATTGATAACGGTTAGGTAATATTATAATACGGCAAATTCTATCCTAATAACACTTCAACCATTACTTCAAAACTCAAAAAATATACCTGAAAGTTGCCCGAAAACTATAAATGATAAAAAATATACATAAATCGGTTTAAATTTTTAATATTGAGTTTATTACACTAAGGACGACATATCTACATTAAAGAAGCAAATAAATTAAATATTTGGGGTCGTTTTGGGGAATTTTTTGTTTCCGTACTTTTTGTAAAGTTTTAAAATCACTATTTCATTAAAAATACCCCAAAACTACACTTTTTTAAAAAAACTAATGAATTTGTACAAAGACGCTGCAAAACATTTAAGTATTACGATTATCGAAATTGCATAGGTTTCATAAGAAACACGCTTCTCTTTGTGAGCGAAAAAATGAAAATGCCGTTTTATGCTGTTATGTGTTGTACCTAAAAAAAATTAAAATATCAATATCATGGGGTCGCGATATTAATGTTTGGTATGGTATGCCAAAATCATTGCCGGTGTAATCAAATGTATGCGCGACATTCTTACGTCTAAGTAAAGTGGCCATGATAATGAAAATAATATGATTATATGACCTTTCAGCTTGATGTTCACGTTACTCATTGTTTTCTTGGTGTGCAGATTCTTTGAAACGATCTCGTGTTTCTCTCAGAGATAACACTATGTACCCTGAGCAGTCATGTGCGAATATCCTTACTAAGCATGATGCGTGCAGTTTCCAACGCATTTCATTTTTCAGTTTAACACATTTTCATTTCGTGCATATAAATATAAAATAAGCGACTTGTCAACTTTTCTGTACGAGGAAATAATAAGGGTTTGCGTGTCACGTAGTACAAGAATGTATGTGGGCTAAGGTTGAGTGAAAGAAAATAAACACGCAATAGGAATGCCTGTGCAGATTTGATACTTCGATAATCGTATTGCATTGGTTGTCAGCAACAAACAATGTTGTGCAATATCCCGTTAATTTCCTCATCTATTTTTCATTTCAAGCATATGATAAACCAAATTAGGTTTTCGAGAAATTAATGGCGTTTGTGATTCAAAATCAGGTTTCTTTTCAGTTAAAATCGTATTTAAAAAAATTAAGAGTTCTAAATGATTATTGATTTTAGTTTTTCATCATTTATAACTTATAAATACACCCTGGAGGAGGTGAAAAACATCCATTTGCAGGTGTGAGGCGTGGTTCAATTACAGTGTGATAAAACAAATAACTTAGTAAATACGAACAATCACAAAAAATAAAAACAAACTCTAGGTAACAGTTACAAAGATAAATACAAATGTCTATTTACTGTATATGTATTTTAACCTTGTTATCTATGTAATTTAACGTTGAGATCTGCTATTTAGGCAATTCTTAATAGTTTTTCAGAGCAATAGCCTTAATTTCTATTTTCTCCTATTTACATACCAGCAAGTCATGATGCTTTAGATAGGGCGAAAACACACACATAATAGGTGTACTGGTATCTATTTGTGGTTCTTTTTTTTTCTTTTCAAAATTTAAGTAGTATATGATTAGTGTATGGATCACAGAATTTTGAAAATGTGCACACAATTCACTTTTCCCCATAGCACGTGATAGGCAGTTTTAACTGTTTTTGACGAAAAATAAATAAATATAATCTAAATTGTAATGATAATCCGAAATAGATGCAATAGCATCAACCGTTCCTTTGATTTTTAAGAACCATTGTTTACGAGAAATTATATTAATGTTATTTTAAAATTCTGTGATATCATTATATTATTATATTTTTTTCAAAAATCATAGCAAAGTTAAATGTGAGAGAAATTAGCCTATAATTAGTAAATCCCTCTAATGTGATACGAATTTCCATATTATTCATTATTTTGAGTACACGTAGTACAATTTCAGCTTTCAGGTGATGAGAAAAAACACCGGATTCCATACTCGACCAAGTTGAGAATGATGCTTACGGGAGGGCGCCACTGTGTTTACAAGTGAAGCGACAGAGAAGAAGATATAAGGATACTAAGCTCAAATTAAAAATGGGATCGGGTGAAAATGTTGCGGGAAAAATGCGCAATTTATTTCGTCACAAATCTGGTATTTTTACAATGAATATTTTTACTGTATTTGGACATGACTGCACCTCAATTTGGAGGAAATACAATTTTATTTTTCCTGCAGAATAATTCAAAATGTTGATGGAATTCCTTGGATGCGCATAAAATTTGTACTGTAACATTCATAAAGCATTGAATTTAACCTAAGTAGTTTCTCAGAATATATATCAAATCAAATTATTTTTTATGTAAGAAGCAACTGCCACCATAATCAATATTTTACATACTTATGATGGTAAAGTCTATGTTTTGGTACTTTATTGCATACCTAACAAATCACTCAAAGTCTAAAAAAGATTAAAGAAGAATAAAAAAATGTTTAAATTGGCGATCTCGCACCAAGCAATCGCGGGTTCAATTCCCGCCTCGAGCATGGTTGTACTTGTGTTCGTCCTTTCACCCCTTATCTTCGTCATATTTCATCTTCACAGTTACCATGACGTTGACTCCAGTAGTGATCCCTAATGACCTAGATGTTGATGTGACCATAATAAAAAAATGTTAAATTCAAAGAATAAGTGCTAAAAATTCGATATAAAAAGAAAATAATTTTTTTTGTATACCAGCATTATAAACGAGGTTTTCTGTTGCAAGAAATCGTTCATAAAAGGGCCTTTTACAGCACAAATGATGACGTATTAGGTTTTACGGCACGAATGATTGCGTCATCACACACGTCATAGTTGCGTCACAACTCACCTTTAAAATTGACGAACGCTGTGGAATTGCATGAAGAGTTCACAGAGTAACCATACAACCAGAATAACCAAAGATTTTTATTCTTGAATATAATAAATCAGTTTACATAATTACATTATTTATTGATGTTAATATTAATGGAGCAGTCTGTGAGGTTTTTGAAAGATAAAGGAACAGAACCAGGTACATTAAAAGTTTTAGTTGATGAAGTACCTGCTACGTTATTTTCGTCATTTGACACTATTCTTCTAGCTATCTTTATTTTATTCTGAATTGATTCCTCAATGTAAGATTCTGCAACATTTGATGATCGCCATCCTCCATGACGCTTAAGGGTGGTAATATCTGCACCACTGTCGGCTAACATAGTAGCCGATGTTCTCCTGAATGAATGTCCGGAATATTTTTCATGATTTGGAAGTTGAAGGTATTCGGCAATGAGTTTAGGAATTTTTCCGAAAGTGTTAATCCCAATGGGGTTACAAGTGCATCTACCTTTGTTATAAAATAAGTAAAGTTTATTATGTTTGACTTTAGAAGGTCTGAGGGCAATGTATTTTTTATACAAATCTATATAAGAGAATCCTTCATCAGAAATAACGGTAAATATTCTGTGTTTGTTAGTTTTAGTTTCTCTAATTTTGACAACTAAAACAGAACCTTCTTCAGAGACATCATCGGTGCATATGTTATACAATTCCCCTCGTCTACAAGCTCCAAATATGCCGAAAATCGCAACAACCTGAAAAAAGAGAGCAAAAGATGTGTTCCAATAGTTCACAAATATTTCAAATAAATATAACTTAAATACCTTCATCAAGAGATACTTCTCATCAGCTGCTTCTACTAAAAATTTGTTCACATCAGCTTGGGAAAAGACCATAGATTTTTCTGCTTCGTAACCGACATTCGCTTGTTTCATGTACAATTGAACTTTATTAAAAGCAGAAATATCAATACCATCTTTAATTTTGATCATGGCCTTCAATTTCGAGTGACTACACCACAAACTTGATGCCTTACATACTGCTGACTTCAATGTAATAAAAATTAGAAAATTAGACCATCACTAAAACTCGACTAGGTATGTCAATAAAGTAAGAGACACTTACTAACTCCGATATGTATGCCAGAACAACTGATTCGCATATAATCTTCACGTTCTTTGTTTCCATCCAATTTTTAAATTTGTTGTACTCTTTTTCGTACAATGCACTTGACTTTGCCGGTATTAAGCATTGTTCTGCCTTTGTGGCTTGTTCAACAATTTCCTGCGGCAAGGAATCCATCTTTCTTCGCATGCTCTTCAGAATCGCTCATCAGCTGTCCAAAATGCGTGACGTCATAATACCAATGTCAATGTTGCCAACAGTAAAACTGCTTTTGCAATTAGTTCATAAATTAATTTCGATTCTTGCATAAATTTATAATGCTGTTATACAAAAAAATAGCGTATGCAACTCGTTTATAATGTTGCTTTATTGCATTCGTACAAATTTGAAAACTCGCTCCTAACGTCGCTCGTTTTCAAAACATGTACTCATGCAATAAGGCTTAACATTATAAACTAATTGCATAAACTACTATTATTGTTCTCTTGTACTGGAACGGGAGAAAGTTTTTTAAAAAAAGCAACTTAAAGTGACAAAAATTAAATAGTGAGAGCAAATCTTGCACGTGTCTCTGAAGTTACATTTCATCATCTAATTCCGTATAAGTATTATCAATCTCTGAAGCCGTAAGTGTTTCCTGGTTGTTGTTGTTGTTGTTGTTGTTGTTGTTGTTGTTGTTGTTGTTGTTGGCTCGCTATTTCTTAAGGTGCGAAAATAAAAAGCTCGTTGAGCCACAATATCTTAACGTTCACAATGAAGTCATCATGCATTTTGCACTTTTTAAATACAAATTCTAAAGATTTCACATTTTTGCTAAACGTTTCTTTATTTGCTGAACGTACAGCAAATTGTAATTCTTGTTTAGAAAAAAATATACTATTTCCATAAAGTTTGAACTCCTTATTTTCCTTCATAATATTCTAAAATCTTAGTCTAACAATGCAGTTGTCCATTTCATCCATAACAATTTTTCTTTTTCGTTTCACTGTGATCGTTTCGGCGATGTTATCAAAAACCATCTCTCAGCTTCACATCCTCTTTTGTGAATTTTCTGTGTCGGATTTCACTTAGCTTTAAGCTTGCTGCTACACATTTGATTGTGCTTCCTAGAGGTATTTTAGGTCCTTCTTTTTCAGTATCCCAAAATTTAATAACATTATATGCACGGCGTCTTGCCTGCCCGCGAAGTATCACATCTCGACGAGAACTCATATTTCCCAAAGCTACACCAATACACACTCCACGCTCCCGCGTCACGCTACTTTTGGTAGCGAAAGTGACTGTATAGACTCGTGCTTACACTCTGTTAGTTCTAGGACACGCCGAAATTGACTTCATTCTTCGCTTGGTCGAGCTATAATAATATTTCCGAGACGAGGAGCAATAAAACGACCCAGATATTTAATTGCTTTGTGATAAATACCATCAGAACCGCAACATGCCACAACCAATTGAAAATGATTTTATTTACCCTCAATTAAACGGGATAATATTTCACACGTCGTTGTAACATGTTGGTATGAAGGTAAATTTGATTGCTATTTAATTTTTTAAAGTTTATTTTTAATTGTTGCGAACTAAAGGCATATTAAGATTTTTGTTACAAGAGACAAAATCGTTTTTGTCGTAGGGAACGATGGACTTCCAACTACTGTGGTATTAAAACGTTTCGGATATTATTTAGAAAAACATTTGCCGATATTTAGTTTCAGATTTTGAAAAAAATTATTTTTTTTGCCAAATATTTATCGGACAATTTATTGGGGGAATGCATCTCGTGGACATTTTATATTAAAAAATCAGTACATGTGTATTTTTGGTGAAACATGCTCTTACGAATAATAAATTTGCGAATGAGTTGAGTTCAGTAAAATTGTGTTTTTGGGTTAAGAAACGTCTCATATATTCTTAAGACCGTGTTTTGTTTGCGCGGTTTAGTTATTACCCCTACACAAAACGAGTAGATTTCATTTGGAAGAGACATTTGTCGCCAGACGTAGTTGCAAAACTGTTTAATTTACTATCATTGTGTGTGTGTGTGTGTGTGTGTGTGTGTGCGTGTGCGTGTGTGTTTGTGTGTGTGCGTGCATGCGTGCATGTGTGCATGCGTGCGTGTGTGTGTGTGTGTGTGTGTGTGCGCGAGTTTGCTAGGTGAGAATGTAGTGTGTGCTAGGAAGTGATATGTGATATGAGTAAATGACTCACGTGAAGAAGAGTATTGATTAAAAAAACCAATTTTCCTGCTATTTAATTCCGATATTTCAAAGATTATACGGCAACATTTTATTGTCAGTCGGAACAAAGCAGAAATGTTTCTCTAAATGTGAAATTTTTGAAACGTGCTTTCCATTTTCTTGTTTGGTTCATGTTGAATTGGAAGTCGTCTTTTGAAACGCAATCACCAATTCTTTTAGATAAATTGTACATTCCCGAATAAATCTAAGGAGATACGCGGATCACATCTTGTCCATGCCTTACGAAATCTCGTCGTGAAGGTTAGTCTTTCCCCGCTTGATTTTTAATGCTCGAGTGAGCGCCCAACCAGTAATTTTTCTTCGTAAAGCGATCGGGGTTTGGTTGTCACAGTTCCGGCCTGTGCATGGCGCCACTCCATTTCGGCTGAGGAGCCACTGAGGCTGCCCCCCCTTCCCTTTAGTCCCCTCCTTCGCTCTGAGGATCTGCCTTGGCAGCCGCCCCCGCGCCCTCTGGCGTAGTGTGTTGCAGCGGGCGGAGGCGGGGGTCGGCGGGGCGGTGACGAGGAGGGGCTGAAAGAGGCGAGGAGGGAAAGGAAGGACGGGGAAGGCTGAAATGGTGAGGGTGGAGAGGGACAGGACGAGGAGGATCGGGATGGGACGGGGTGGGACGGGGTGGGACGGGGTGTGCCGGGACAGGTGGGACGGGGTGGGACGGGAGTGGGACAGGGTGGGACCCGGGGTGGGACGGGGTGGGACGGGGTGGGACGGGGGTGGGACGGGGTGGGACGGGGTGGGACGGGGTGGGACGGGGTGGGACGGGGTGGGACGGGGTGGGACGGGGTGGGACAAGGGTGGGACGGGATGGGACAGGAGGGACGGGGAGGGTTGGGGAGGGACGGGGAGGGTTGGAGGGACACGGGGAAGGGTGAGCGGTGACGGGGGGGGGGGGGGGGGGGGGGGTAGAGTGGAGCGGATCTGGGCCTCCCAGCGAGGAATGGTGTACCTCGCCGCTTTCGCAGCCTCCCCTTGCTCCTCTTCTGACAGTCGCGACGAGCCCCGACCTGGAAGTGACGTGCCTGGCGCGGCGCGGAGATTCAGCCGCCGGGAGCTCCCTCGACCCCTCCTGCGGGGAGGCCCTTGATCGATACGTCTCGCCTTCCCACTGATCTCTAAGGAACTGTTCGGCTGTGCGTAAGCCAAGTTGACTAGCGCCTGACGGTAATGTACAGCTTCTACACTTGTTTTCATAGCAAATATTCTTAGTGTATGGATATGTATGTCTACTGTAGAAATATACTGTAAAATATTTGAAGACTAAACCTGCCGCACATACTGCAGTGTAGGCTGCCGAGCAAATTTCACTTAGCAGGTTAACGTTCGTCACTGTCTACATAGAAGTTTGCTTGCAAGAGCCTTCCAGGCAAACGGTTTTTCTCTTACAAGAGACCTTTCAGCAGGCGCAGGTCGAAATCAGTCCTCACATTTTATGTATACATATATATTATCTGTTTTACAGAAGTATGTGCCGTCATCTAATGGCTACTGATATAAAAAACAAAAGCACCACACTTTTTACGACGCAAATCGTTGTTCATGCGGGGTTTGCGCAGCCCTGCCTTTGCTGAAAGAATGCCCGTCGAGAACTAGCGCTCCTACGGGCGCGAGTTTCAATTCAAGGCAGCGAAACACCAAGCTAATGACCGGGAGCGGTAGCTCAGTGCATCAACTGACCTCACGGCAGCGCCTCTGACCGGGAGGTCCTAGGTTCCCACTCCTCACGCCGGCAGGATTTTCGACACTAGCTTTTCAGCTAGGTCGAATTCAGGTGCTGTCTGGAGGAGAATTCTAGCGGCCGGCTGCTCTGATCGATAGTTTTCCGTCGTTTCTCCGACCAACACCAGGCGAATGCCGGAGCAGTACCCTACCAAACGGGCCACGGACCGCGCGCGATCTGTCCTTCCTATTCCTTGTCCTATCCTCTCCTCTTACACACACACACACACACACACACACACACACACACACACTAACATGTACTACACTACCACATATTCCAGGAGACCGGTCGGGAGCTTAGAGCTTGTCCCGACAGAGTCGGTGCCCCGCTGGTGGGATATACCTGGTTAAGGGAAAAACTCCACTAGCCGACGGTAGGTCGTCGCCGGATCTCGCCATCCAGCGGGGGAAGATCTCCGCCATAGCACGAGAAAAAACATGCACTACACTTACGGGACTAATGACCAAAGCAGTTGACGCGCCCGGCAACACGAAAAAATCAATCAATCAATCAATCAACGAAGCTAATGACATTGCTCACGCCCTCCACAAGCTCGCAAAGCCGCGCAGACAACGCCTATTCTCCCGGGCTCATTGAGAAAAAGAAACCCTGCGCGATGCCACAGTGTGCCCGCGTTATTCTAGTACAGTTGGTTTTTTGTAAATAAATTATTATTTTTGTTACAGACATCGGTTGAAATGTTTCTTATATACTCCGGTAATCTGTCATTCCAATTTTAAATAATAATCCATGCTGTCGTCACCTGTTTAATTATATCGAAAAAAATGCTTCCGAGTATTCGAGTATCATTCGATCGATAAGACGGTTCTGAGCGACACAGAACACAATGTTTGGTTGATTTCAATTTTTGTATACAATGAGCCTATCATCGCCTTCGAGGTCGCTCAAAACACCTTTGCCGAAAACGCCACACATATATAGTCATTGGGTGCTTATGATGACGCTTGATTTGTGCCAAAATGGCGGCATTTTTAAAAATTAAATCTAAATTCATTAAAACTTTTTAATATTAAATTGAATTACAATAATCGAAATGTACAATCGTAAATTTTAATTGATGTATTGATTTGACTCGCCTAAACATTGGCAATTAAATTGTGACTATTTATTATGTAATATAATAGATAGTAGTACCAATTGCAAGCATCCTTAGTAACTAATTGACGAATAAACAATATGAATCCACAGATATAGTTATACGGGATAGCAATGTTCCCGGAAATGAAGTACTGTTTCTGCCCAGCAAACTCTCAAACGTAACCGGTAAGTAGAGCTAGAGTAATGATACTCTAGCGAGCAGAGTATCATTACAGTCTAGCAAGCATGAACGTGAGTCGTTCGAGACACTGCTCGTGACAGGGAGGGTTGTCTAGGGTGTTTTGGAAATCAGCGCAAGAATGCTGACCAAATTTTTAATTTTTTCAGTAACTTTCAGTGCGCGACGGCAGCTAATTTTTTGACAACACATATAAATAGTGAACATTTTTCGACGGAAAAAAATCAGGACAGATTTTGACCTGAACGTGTTGAAAGGTCCCTTGTTAGATATACTCTATAAATCATGGCATATAAAGAAGGAACTTCACTGACAGTGACTAGACTGTGTCCTTATAATATTTATATTACAAGGATATCTTCCCTTTCTCATGGATTAGGTAGCTGTTACAGTTTGAAACTATTTTACATAAACTATTATAATTTTACATTTAAATAATGGTGTAAAATAAAAATACACATTCTATTAGAAATATATTACAAACGTTTCTATGATTTTAAAATAATAATGAAGTAAACAATAAAGGCTATACAATTAATGAATATGAATATCAATTTTACTTTCAAATTTTGTCTTCGCACTCCGGAATTTATGAAATTGTGAAGCGATCATTACAACATAGTGTGTTTGATTTCTACGACAAATGTTAATTGTAATAACTGAATGGCAATTATATTTTTATGCTTTTTGGAATAATAATTATCTTGTGCTATTAATAAAAGTTTTCATAGCTATAAATGCCTTCATACATTGCGATTCGTATTTTCAGTAACTTTTAATTTTTTCTGTAGACTTTAGAATAAAACTACAACTTATAATAATAATAATAATAATAATAATAATAATAATAATAATAATAAAAATAATAATAATTTTGAAATTATAAATTTTTCTAACACTGAAGAAAGTTTTGTTTGAGAGAAACTCGTGAATACACTGTCATATTTCGATAAAACATGTAAATCAAATGAATCTCGTGTTGGCTATTGTTTATGTCCAACTTAGAACTAGAGGAACGTGGAATTCAACTTCCAATGCAAGATGCGTGTTTTAAAAAATAGAAACATAAAAAAACCTGAAATCTTGGCGTAGACAGTGGAAATTAAAACCATTTAATAGGCGTTCGATTGATTCGTTGGGATTCGTGCGAAGAAAAAGCGCGCTATTACGATTACGAAAGTTGAATCTCTCTGAGAATTCGAGCGACTCTAAGATTCACGCTGTTGCCCCCTCCGTAATTTGAACAAGGCCTGCTCCACGCCATGGCGCAAAGACGGGAGAGAGGGGGGCGCTCGACTGGTCTTCCGCTCCAAGAAGTGCACGAGTTGTCTCGCGCACAAACATCCCAGCGGATCGCAGCCATCTGCGTCTGCGAGGCGGGGGCGGAGGGGCGCATGCGCGTCAAAGAGACGGTGTCGTAATTAGAAGGAAATAGGTAATGAAATATCAACAGCTGCGCGAATGAATCTGTGCCGGATCCATGCCCCCCCCCCTCTCCTCCCGGTGTCGCCTTGTCGACAGAGTTGTTGCGTCGGGAGTAGCTGCTCGCTGTTTCATGGTCGCTGCGTTCTCCTCGGAACTCGTCTGAGCGCCGGTGGTTTTGCTTATCACCTTGTTTGGGAGTTGAAAACAAGCTCTTTCTCTCAGGAGGAGGCGCCGCTGCCTATGGGCTTGTTTACCGACCTGCGCTTTCGGTTATCTCGGATTGCTAGGTCGTGAAATGAACTGGCGACGGAGCGATCGTAAACAAGGGCGATTGACGTAAAGTCGAGGAAAGATGTGATTTTCTGAGTGTAAAGACCAAGAGGAAATACTGCTTCATCTAAGAATTATACGTATGTGCAATTTTCCATCCATTTTGATTTTTGTGGTATAATATGGAACGAGTACTCAGTTGTTGTTTTTTAAACACTGTTTAGTAAAAAAAATATGTTTAGTAATCTCAGAAATATTAAAAAATATCAGAGTCAATGTGTTTACTTGTTATTAAATTTTCAGTACACGCAGAAAGGACTGAGAGAGGCAATTAAGTTTTCTGTCAACAAGGTATCAGAAAGCGGATCAGATATTGATGAGTGTGAGTATATTATGTTTCTACATTTCTAATGTTGATCATTAAACCCATTGGAAAATATTAAATACACGACAGGAGCTGTTTTGAAAAGTCTAGAGGAATACAAAATGTAACTTCTCTGGACAATAGCCGTGTGATTTGTAGCTGGTAGATGTACTCTGATTGTAAGTATTAATCATCTCACCCCCTCTCAATTTCATGTATACAAAATGGCAGACTGAATCCGTCACATTTTGAGAGCATTTCTTCATGAGCGAAAACTGAAGTGATTCCCCATTTTCGGTCATTCAGTTGTGTTGAAGACAATGGTACGTGTGGCGAAAGGTTCATATATAATGATTCGTTGAGGATCCGAAAAAAATATAAATGTTGTATGGTGGAAAGTCGTGTGTGTAAACTTGCTTACAATTATTTTACTGTATATTATTATAAGTAGCTACATTCATGGGATGTAGCCCATGTCTCGCAAATGGAAACTTGACCGTCCGCTACCCATCCGAGAAAGGGAATTGCCGAAGAATATCCAAGTAAATGTTAGCGTCAAATATAAAATAGTCGGTTTAATTGCATAACGAATGGAGACAGCGCATGTGTGACCTCCCTTACCACAGAGTGCCAGTACTCAGAAGAACCAAACGCCGCAAAATATTTAATTTTGTTGATTATGGCATGAGAAACCTTACTGGGATTTTTGGACTAGAAAACTAGTCTCATGGAGACTCCGAAAGAGTAGACGTTATTATTGAGCATTTAATTGATAAATCCATAATGTACATTAAGAGAAAGAGAAAATGATTACCTCTTCTGAAATTCTCATCTTTTGGCATTTCATTTGTTAAGATTTGTTTGGTGTGGGAGAATCAACTGCAATCCGTGCTACAGAAAAATATAAATGATGCGGTACTAACAGATTTTTAAATGAAAGAGAGTTTGTTTCATGCAATAATTGGTATTTCGTTTGATCAGTACTTAGAGAACTATTAGATCGATAAAATTTTGGAGTGAAACAGTAGCACATACTCGTATTTATATGTGAACATAGTGCTCCTAATTCATTATTATTCAAAGTAAATAAACTGATGTTCTCTGGTATCAATTATCTATTTGTGCTGAAGATCTTTTCGATCGCGTAGCGATCATCGTCAGAGCTGGAAATTACATTAATAGATATAAATTATACATTAAACCAAACGCGATCGAAAAGATCTTTAGCACAAATTAAATAATTGATACCAGAGAAACTCAGTTTATTTACTTTGAATTAATATGGTATCTACATCACCAACAGTCTAATTAATCATTATTATTCATCATATTTACATCTAAGAAACACATTTTGGCTAGAAGGCTGCTTTCTTCAGGCTTCCTCAGCAATCTTTTGCTCAACTTGAGTTCCTGCTTACGTGCTTACTGTGACGACAAACACCTCGAGGACCTAAATATTTTCTTAGCAAGCGCGCTTGAGGTCAGCTTGCGTTGCAATCTTCCGGGATCTCTCGGGCCGCGCCGTAATCGCGGCGCTTATTGACTCGGGACGCAAAGCCCAGGGAGCGCTCCGTGCAACGTGTATCCTCCGAGGTTCGTGTGTGTGTGTGTGGGGGGGGGGGCTGTTGCAGTGCGTAGCGAGGCGCGCGGGCGGTTACGTCAAGCGTCGCTGGGCGGGGACGGGGGGGGGGCGGGCCACGTGGAGGTCGTACCCAAGAGCACATAGCGCGCTCAACAGCCGCCTGCGCACGCGAGCAGGAAACTTGTGGTTTGTTTGGGTCGCTTGGAAACAGGTGCAATACTCAGAGGTTCCCGCCGAAAACCTCTGCAACTATTTAGCACTCGCGTGCCAATGGGGGGGGGATAGAATCAACGACGCCCCCCTTCCCCACGCCTAGTTTTTTCTTGTACATCTTTCTTAAAGCAAGTAGTTACTGTTCCTGTTTTACAGATTTTATTATTGGAATATTTCTCTATCCTTAGTGATCGTTTCGTCTTGCACGCTTATCGGTGGTTCACAAAATAATTCGAAATCGCCCTCATGAGTAAACGTGGAAACTCCAGCATTGTCTTACAGCCGTGCTTGCCCACGAATACGTTGAAATCTTATTTTAAAATCTGCCGATGAAGATAAAAAGTTACGCAATGGCAGAAATCTTGAAATAGTTCTTCAAGAAGACGGCGTGGTCACTGTGTCCCCACGGAAGTAGAGAGAATTATCGAAGTCAATGAGTGCTGGCCAAGCTTCAAAAACAGGTACACAGGTAATGATTCTAATATATTGCTAAATACATGTATAATAAGTTCTTAAATATCTAAAATTATTGTTAAATTATTTTGCGATTTTTCTAAAATTCCCCCGCTCCAATTGATGAAGGGATTTGGAATGCGACTCTTTTAAGATACGTAAGGAGGTGTAGTTTTCACTGAAGGCAATGAAAGTGTATGTTTCAGAGAATGTTTCATACAACATGAGTGGGACATTTATTACTGAGGTACTGCTGTTAACTTTAATTCCGTTCAAATCCGGGATATTTCGAAAATAATGAAGGCTCATCCATTAACGCATCTATAACCGTCTACATTGAACGTTCGAAAGGAGTAAGTAAATGATTTGTTTGGGATGCTTGTACGGATAGAACAAAAAAAGTTTCCGGCAGATGCATTGAGAAGCGCTTAAGATACTTGGGTGCTGTTTTATTTGAAACGAACACAAGCAATACAGTTCAATGATTGGTAGGTAGGGAATGTTCAACTCGAGCACTTACTATTGCTGAAGTAATGCTCTGGAGTTTAATTTAATTAATTTTGCCGAGTTTATTTTTTTAATTTTATTTAATTTAGTTAAGTTTGCTCTCGCACAGGACCAGATAACTGGTTTGCTTGGGATGATTGAACAAATCGTCAAGCTCTTCCCGTTAAATGCCTTGAGTAGCGCTTACGATATTTCAGAGCAGTTTTAACCAAAGGTAAAAGGTCGCAGAGAATGACGTGATCAGCTTAACTAGAGCTGTTATTATTGGTGAAGTGCTCTGAAATGTACACACAAGCAAGAAAATACTTTGCGTGGTATCCGGGAGCAAGCAAAATGGGATTCACTCAAAATGACGACACTTTTCGCCGCAGCATAACAAAACTTTCTCTATACTAAGAATAGTACTCCGTATGCAGGAATGCATACGAAAAAGTAAAAGAAAGAAGAAAAAATGACAACATTGATGTTGAGATCAGACTACCAAGAATGTTGTTAATGATGTTTTAATAACCAAATAAACTACTTAGTTATTAAAAGTTAGTACCTAAATAGTTAAGTAATTAAGTACTTAACTAAATAGTTAAGTAACTTAGTTTCGTAACTAAGTAGCTTAATTACTAAATTTTAATATGTATTAGCAATATGGTATATATAATTATGTAATACATCTTTACAGAAGTACCTTAAGATGAGACGATTTCGTGTCTCGAAACGTTGTGCATTACTAGGCTATTTAATAAAAAACATAATTTAAGATCGTGTATGACTTTCAATTAAATTAATTTATTTAAAAATGTTAGTCTGTCAAAATAGAAAGAGGTATAAAATAAATCTGATTGTACAATTAAAAAGACAATCTTCCAAATAATTTAAAATACTATATTTTTACTTTCTCGCTATGGAGTAAAGAGAAAGTTATGTTATGCTGCGCGAAAGAACCGGCGAATTTTCGGCAGAAAAAATTACTACAGGGACCTGGTAACGGAAAAGTGGATAAATGTACTTTCTAAATTTTGAAAAAAAAAAACATTAACACGTGAGGTAGCCAGAATCCATGTTTTGTGGATCCTTGACACTTAAAAATTGAATGGTGTCAAAACGTCAGTCTGTCTGCGTGTGTCTGTTTCTCTGTCTCTGTCTGTCTCTCCGTCTGTCTCTCTGTCTGTTTCTCTCTCTCTCTGTCTCTCTCTCTGTCTCTCTCTCTGTCTCTCTCTGTCTCTCTCTCTGTCTCTCTCTCTGCCTCTCTCTGTCTCTCTCTCTGCCTCTCTCTCTGTCTCTCTCTCTGTCTCTCTCTCTGTCTCTCTCTCTGTCTCTCTCTGTCTCTCTCTCTGTCTCTCTCTGTCTCTCTCTCTGTCTCTCTCTCTGTCTCTCTCTCTCTGTCTCTCTCTCTGTCTCTCTCTCTCTGTCTCTCTCTCCACACGCCTCCTCTCTCTGTCTCTCTCTCTGTCTCTCTCTCTGTCTCTCTCTCTGTCTCTCTCTGTCTCTCTCTCTGTCTCTCTCTCTCTGTCTCTCTCTGTCTCTCTCTCTGTCTCTCTCTGTCTCTCTCTCTCTCTGTCTCTGTCTCTCTCTGTCTCTGTCTCTCTGTCTCTGTCTCACTCTCTGTCTCTCTATCTGTCGCTCTCTCTCTCTGTCTGTCGCTCTCTCTCTGTCTGTCGCTCTCTCTCTCTGTCTGTCTGTCTCTGTCTCTGAACAACGCTAGCATTAAGCCGTTAAGCAGATTTCCTCCAAAACTGATTTTCCCTTTTCGATCTGGCTGATTGTCGCGACCCTTGCATTTGAAACAGAAATTTTATTTCTGGGGAGCATTTTACATGAAGCCCCAGGGACATTTTCAAAATTTAAAAAATGACACCATCGGTTTTATTTAAATTTTGTTGTTGAATAGTGTGCAGGACATTGAAGAGAATGGCGCAGGTCTCAGTTTAGTTGAAAACCCTGATTTTTCGAAAATTGCAAAAGTTTAACATTTTTTCGGAGTCTTCCTGCAACTAAAATATTAAAGATAGAGATTTTTCCCCTTAATGAAAAATGTTCTTTAAAGATAGATTTTAAAATAATGTCATGTGCAATTCTTCGAAAATTTTAGTACTTTTCCCATAATTTTGCGTCAAAATATGGGCGAGAAAGTACGTGTTTTATAGCACTACTTGTTCTTTGTGAACTAAATTACCAAAGATAATCTGAGATCTGTCATAAAAATTAGTTCGTCTATCAATTCATGTTTTGCAAGCCAAATAAAAGGGATCATTTCTCACATGTAACGACAGTAATACTATCGCAGGAGTACTTGGTGGTAGAACATTGTGAGACACTAATACATTTCATTTGCCGCCGTAAAGTTCTGTTATCGGAGGACATTATTCACTCAACTTGGCTTAAATCGGCCACTTAAAGCAAATTTCTTGCCTGTGGGAGTACGTCGGGGCTGCGTCTTAATTTCCACTCATTCTGCACCTAGTGACGTCGCGGATTCCGACTAATTTAACTTCCCTCGCCACCAGCGCCCTCACCCTCGCCATCGCCCTCGCCCTCGCCCCGCCCCCGCCCTCGCCCCGCCCCCGCCCCCGCCCTCATCCGCGCCCCGGCCCTCGCTCCCGCACCCGCCCTCACCCCTGCCCTCGCCCTCACCCACGCCCTTTGCTCCCACCCTCGCCCTCGCTTCCGTCTCGTCCCGCCACGCTCCGCTCCGCCGGCCCTCCCCCCCCCCGCCTTCGCCCATCGCCCCGCCCTCACTCACCCTTTGTTTGCTCAGCAAGGCGCTCTCGGCACCCGGCCTTCGCAGTGGGCCTTCGTTAACTCCAGAAGGACACAAACGCTCCCCCTCTTCCTATCTCTGTTACCACACTCACTTTTTCTCTCTCTCATTTTATCTGTTTCCGTCATATTCTCTCTTTTCCTCTACTCTATTTCTGTTTCTATTTCTGTTTTCTTTCTATTTCTGTGTTTCTATATATTTTTCTCTGTACATATTTCTTCGCCTCCCTACGATATTCGATATTTAGAATTCTCTCCCTTATTTTCTTAGTTTTAATCCCCCCCATTAAAAGATTCTCAGATCGATTGAACTAATAGAAAAAGTTCTGTCGTATTCACGATGTAGTAATATATCACGTGAGTAATGCCAATGAAAATTGACTAAACCGGCTTATTATATGAGAGAATTTTTTTCGTCACTTTAAAATGAAATAATCGGTCTGTAATTTGGTATAATTTTCATAATAATGTAATTGACATGTAACTTCATTTTTATTTTTATTTGTTTTATTCACATTGAAAACAAAATCACAACTGAGGACTATTAATATATTGGCTCCTATTTTACAATTAGGGATTCGTATTTAAAAATCTCTCTGAAAGTACCAAAACGCTGTAGTTTAAACACGAATACAAATGTATTTTAACTTCGGAATAAAATGTACATTCGCCTTAAATATTTTACCCTAATTACGCGTAATTTTTTAACAAGGATTAAAATATTTGATAGAGTTACGTTTCTATCATCATGAATGATAAGTAAGCAGATGTTTTACAAATACCGGCCTCGATGAGAAACCAAAAAATCGCGCGTATTATGCGAAATACAAGAAAATTTAGATGAAATTTCGATTAATGGAGAAAAATGAAATATTACTCCCAAATATTAAGTTAATGCAAATAATTACACACACGTATGCATGCAAAACTGTCGTGGTTAGAGAGGTTCAAGTTCGAACCTAGTACGTAAGTCTGTTATCAAGATGTATCAGGAAAGTGAAATCAATTACTGGGCACCCGTGGAGGTATTGTAGGAGACGTTTGGTGCATTTCTTGCGTTACTTGCAGCTGCGTTTTGTGCTTGTCTTGCCCAGCATTTTTTCCAAGAAATATATTCATTATGAAGACTGAAGAAAAGCTGTGGTTGATTTTAGAGCTTTAAATGCGGTCTCTTAAAATCAGTGAACAATGTGTATTGAATCTAGAGAAAAAATATTTAATGTGCATGTACGATGCATGAAGGATTCAGTAAATATCTGAATAAATGTTTATTCATTAATATTTGTGTTACTGCCGTCCGTGATACTTGCAAACAAACAACCATGGTTGGCGGTCTCTGTGATATCGAATGAAAGAGGGTACCATTGAAACATGCCTTCCCTTTCAGAAACAGAACGTAACTTTGAAATACGACTCTATCAATTAGATTTCTTCAGTTTAAAGGTAATTATATGCTCATTCTGACACTGCTAAGAAGTTACTAGTTATCCACTCTTGGGAACATTTCTCAACGTCGACCTAGGGAGCATTTCTCTCTACCTATTTATGAATGAAGCCCCTCGAACTGTAGTTTCGTTATCTTGTATCACTAACTACGAATATCTTGTATCATGATTCGCGCATTTAGATGCACACAGTAGGCTGGCTTTGTATATGCAGCTAACGCAAATTCGGGAAGATCTTAAGTAAAGCAACAGATAATTAAGAAGATGGGTTGCATCTCCTTCAAGGGTATGTAAATAACTGTAGGAAGTAGGAAGGTATGACAACAGAGCCGAGGCTTGGTTTTTGTGGATCATGGTGGTGGTGGTGGTGGTGGTGGTGGAGGCAGTGGTTTTAGAGGAGGTAGTGGCGATGGTAGTGGTAGTGACGATGGCGATGGTGGTGGTGGTGACGATGGCGGCGGTGTTGTTGTTGTTGTTGTTGTTGTTGTTGTTGTTGGTGGTGGTGGTGGTGGTGGTGGTGGTGGTGGTGGTGGTGGTGGTGGTGGTGGTGGTGGTGGTGGTGGTGGTAGTGGTAGCGGTTGTGGACTCTTGCGCCAAACGCATCGCTTCGCGCCCTTTGCCCGATGTGAAGGCCTCCGTCGAAGAGGCCCCGCTCCATCGCCGCCTGACCTGCACCCCCCGCCCCGGGCGGCGGGCGGGGCCGTGATCCGGGCGAATCCTTGCAAGAGGGGATTTGTGGACTGCCAGGGCCGATTCAATTGTCACTCTGATTCCGCGCCCGCCCGACGCCCCCCTCCCCCCCCCCCGATCGATGCGCGCTCGTTTGTTCCGCTCGCGGCATGTTGAGAGCGTCACACATGAATCGCCCGAATTGCGATGGCCTCCCAGGTCTCGCCCCTCCCCTCCCCTCCCCTCCCCGCCCCGCCCCGCCCGCCCCGCCCCGCCCGCCCCGCCCGCCCCGCCCCTCCCCGCCCCTCCCCTCCCCGCCCCGCCCCTGCCCAGCCCCGCCCTGCCCGCCCTGCCCCGCCCTTCCCCGCCCCGCCCCGCCCCGCCCCGCCTCCTCCCGCCCCGCGCCCCGCCGCGCCGCGCCGCGCAGCATGATGTATCGCATTTAACGAGCAAGAACCAAATGTAGTTCGTGAAACTCGGCTCGAAATCAAGATAACGGTGGATAAACAACAGTTACAACGGCGTACCCATTTCAGTTCTTGTGACGGAGCACACTCGACTGCGTTTAATTGACTTGTGTACGTATGTTTAACGTTCAGCCATTTTCCTTTTTGATGGAGAATGAATTTATGAGGTTTGCATGATTGCCCTTCCATTTGTCAGATTCCTCCTCCGGTATTTGAATTAGTGAGTCAATGTTCGATCAAAATTTAGGTTCCTACAGAGTTGTGTCCTGAACGGGATATAAGTTCTCGTATTGCAATAAGCTGGAAATGGTGGAATAAAATGATTACGTTTACTATTATTGTATGTTAAACAATGGTTTAAGTAGTGACTTCTTGTAATTTAGAGCAGTTGTATTTCTAAAATTATCATCATATTTGACAGAGTTACTGACAGTCTCTAATAAAATACAAATAAAATACAAATGAAGCTGTTTACAATATTTCAGGAATCCAAATAAAAGGCTTCCTGTGAAATTATTTTCTTTCCCTATATTAGTGATAAATTCTGCTAATTTTAAAATATTATTTACGAAGTAACAGTAGACACCAGCAGTCGATTTATTATAAGTAAAAGTTTGAAGCTGAAAGGATTCAGTGTCTTAGGTGAATACTGAGAAGGATCTTCTTATATACAAACACATAATCGTGCATTATTTCGATTTCAATGCCATAGATATCCCTCTAATCCCCAATGAAGCAAAGATCGATCTCAGAGAAATCAGACACGTCTTGATTTTCGATGTCAAGAAATTCTTTGAGAACTTTGTAGTTATGGAAAACGACATTTTAGGCACAATATCGAATGTAATTCAGATGCAATTATTTTCAGTTTCACGACTTTATAATCCAAGTCAAATGTTCCATGAACATTATTCTTAGACATCATCTTGTGAATTTTGTGATCTGTACCCAATGTTCCAAGAACAATTCCTACCACTTATTTTCATTTTAGCTTAATCTTTTATTGAATCGTATTTAAAGTGAAGAGAAAATAGAAGGTTTATTGAAAATAAAATGTAGAAACAGGAGAAATATTTGAATTTGTTTTTCTTGTATTCCAGAATAAAAACTTTGCCAGATTGTTTGAAGGCCAGCGAAATATTATAACGAAATAACATGCATGGGTGATCTGTTTTAATATTCGATCCTATGTTACAGTGAAATTATTAAATCGGTTTCTGTGTTATCACATTACCCCAGTGACTGACCCAGTTATTCTGGGATACTTACTCTGCCATTACAAAAATGATATCTTTTTGTGGAATTGATGACGGAGATAATGAGTTTGGAACAGATTTTTCACGGAGTTTTAAGTTATCCGGTCGTTTATTTTGTCATCTATTGTAGAAGCTCCATCATTCCAATTACTTCTTAAATCATTCAGCACTCTTTATTTGGAATCAGACTATACAAGGGAGAACTAGCATATTAGTAGAAAATAAATGCAGCTGTATTGTGTAAAATTAATCCATTTATCTTTACATGGAAAATTCTTGGTGTAAACATGAAGTACCATGGAGTAGGATCCCCGAGTTAGTTCATTATTTCTTTTAACAATTTCAATAAAAAGTAAGGTAGCCCTGAGTGTTCTGAAAAAACGTTTTTAGTCCTAATAATATTTGTTTTAATAATGATACTTATTTCATTAGCTAACGTTTATACAGTATAGATTGAAACTGCTAAATATGTCCGTAACAAATTATGTAGCTCATCGTCAGGAACATTGACCTTTATGCCTTTTCTTCCAATATTCCTGAGTCATTGAGAAAGTGCAGAGAGGTCTTCTTGTTTTGTTTCTGGGCTAAAATGTAGCTTCATATGAACAGCTTTTGTTAAGCCCTCCTTTTGCAAAATGTGGTAGAAGTAGAGACGGGTTGTGTATTGCTATTTTGTTGTCAATAGTACATAAAATCAAATCTGTAGTTTGTTTACCGATGTAATTAAATATTACTTGAATATTGCTAGTGATTGAAAATTTATAGTTTTAAAATGTTTCTAACAATTATTTGTTTGTACCTATATTCGTTGTTTTAACTCCCGTATGTGAAGCAAAAGTGGGGAAAGGGAGGGAGGTTTTCTGGGGCTGGAGATAATCTGCGTAGAAATTAATTGTATTGAATCTCCCCCGTACGACAAATACATGTGTTGATTGTTTTCAGATGAAATAAATAAAATCAAATGAAAATAAAATTATCTGAAGTGTCATATTTAATCACATTTTTTTATACTTGTACGTATTAACTTGGAAAAGTTAAATACATGACATAAACGCATGTACTTTTATCTTTAAATTTAATTCCCGTCCTTTTAATTCCTGTGATTCAAGAGATCACTATTTTAAATTTTGCTAATGTCTGAGGACGTTCAATGATTCGATTGAAAATGAATTCAAATTTGTTTAAAACCCATACAATTTTCTCACATACAATTGTATTCGCTCCAAAAGCACCATTTGACAGTGAGTAATTGTAGGTCAAAGTTGGCAATTAGTTCCATCGCTGAGAGACAGAGCAGGCCAGGGCAGAGAGGGCGGGTGGAGAGAATAGCAGGGGTGAGGAAGAGATATTCGACACTAGCTATGTAGCGAGGGCGAATTCAGAGGCCACCTACTCTGTCCAGTTTGGGATTTCCGGGGTTTATCCGGTCCTTACCAGGCGAATTACGGGGAAGTCCCCTATCAAACTAATGACGAACCCCGCGCGATATTTCTTCCATTGTCCTACTCTCTCCACTCACAGACACTCCACTACACTTTCACACGTGGTGAGAGAGGATTCTGGAAAGTAGAGTTTATCCCGGATGAGGCGGCGCCCCACTGATGGGGGAAATTCCCAGTCCGCCGACGTGTAGTCAACGCGGGGCGGGAACATCTCCCGGGATAATACTGTGGCGTCATACGGGTGTAATCAGTACACAGACGAGAGTGGGTTGTAATAACAGCAGGTTTATTCACAATTTAGACCGTAGTCACAAAAAAACAATGCACTGTATACAATTAACTAACTAAATAGACCCCACTTCTAGGAGAGATATTTACAGCGGCTACCACACCGCAACATACTACCAAAGGTTTCGCCGTGCGTAGTACCGCCTGCCCTGAGACCGACTACATGTCTCATTAGTCACGACGATAACTGCCGGCTCCTTCCAGCGCGCGCGCACGCACGCACCTCTCACGGACGACCTACGCTGCTGCTGCCAGGATCACATGAAGAACGAGCTATTGTTCTCACGGCCCTTAAATAGCCCTCGCGACGCTGCCCGCCGCCTCCATTGCCTCCACCCTAACACCCGCACACCCTGTCGGGAAAGCCCCGTGCGTCATAGCTTCTATCTACGCATCCGGTGCACACCTCGCACCACGTGCCCACGCTTTTTTAGTGACACGACGTTACAATACGTTTCCCACTGCAATGGGACTAATGACCGCAGGAGTACCGGTAGCGGTAGCTCAGTGCATCAACTGATGTCACTGCAGCGCCTCTAACCGGGAGGTCCTAGGTTTGAGTCCTGACGGCGGCAGGATTCTCGACACTAGCTTTTCAGCTAGGTCGAATTCAGCTGCTGTCTGGAGGAGAATTCTAGCGGCCGGCTGCTCTGATCGGTAGTTTTCCGTGGTTTCTCCGATCAACCCCAGGAGAATGCCGGAGCAGTATCCTACCAAACGGGTCACGGACCGCGCGCGATCTGACCTTCCTCTTCCTTGTCCTATCCTCTCCCCTTACACACACACTTACACTAACATGCACTACACTACCACATATTTCGGGAGACCGGTCGGGAGCTTAGAGCTAGTCCCGGCTGGGGCGGTGCCCCCCTGGTGGGAGAGTCCAGGTTAGAGGGAAGCCCCACTAGCCGACGGTAGGTCGGCGCCGGATCTCGCCATCCAGCGGGGGAAGATCACCGCCATCTCCCGAGAAAAAACATGCACTACACTAACGGGACTAATGACCGAAGTAGTTGACGCGCCCGGAAACACGAAAAAATCAATCAATCAAAACCGCAGGAGTGGGCAGCGAGGAGGTTGGCACTCACCAGGTAGCGCGAGGCGTTGAAGTAGGCGGCGAGGGCGGCGGGCGCGCCCCCGGGCCCCATGAGCCCCGTGCACAGCACGTGGCCGCACAGGCCCCCGCAGCCGGCGGCGGGGGCGGGGTCATCGGCGCTGGCGGCGGCGGTGGCGGTGGAGGGCGTGGTGGCGGCGGGGGTGGTCAGGCCACCGGCGCTGGCGTGGGCGTGGGCGTGAGCGTGGGCGAGGGCGTAGGGGTCGAGGACGGGCGGCGACGCGGGGCCCTCAGGCTGCAGGGCGAAGACCAGCCGCAGCACAATCATGAGGCTGAGCAGCAGCCCCGCGCCGCCCATGGCCAGGCACAGCCAGCGCTGCCGCGGCCCCGCCTCCTCCTCCGCCTGCAACACCCACGGGCTGCTTTGAAATCCCATTCAATGTTTGGTACTTACGCGACACGAGAAGAAAATGTAGTTCTGGTTGGCCGTTTTGAACAAAAAGTGTTGCAACCGGAGGTCGAGGCTCCAGTGACGAACTCGATCAAGAGTGAAACTGAAATTGAAAATCACAATGGAAGGACGAGACATGTTGTGCGACGTCTTGACTCAATAAAATAAAATGTCCCCGTCAATGCTTCATTCTTCGTGTTATGTCGGATAGAGTTTGTATAACATTGCCTATTGAATTCAAAGAACTTTCTTTGTACTCGTACTGCACAAATCAATGTATTGTAGCCAATTTCTAATTTATTTAATTTACAATATTACCTTTAATATTGGTTTAATTCCGCAGTGAATTTATTTATCGTTTCTTGTGTACAAAACTTTAAATACTTTCTTACTGCAATAAATAAATTGAGAAACATTTCAAGAAAAGTGATGGCTGGTTTCCTTGCTCCTCTCTTTTTTTGGAACCACTGCTGGAACATTTATCTACCAAGCAAGATGCATTGCAGAAAGAGGAAGTATTTACTTAATTTCTGATTTTAAAAACGGGTGCATACTAGAGTGCGAAGGTTACGAAATGTTTCATATAAACAATTCATAGATGCTGAATACGCGGTAGATTAAGCACTATAATCTGTTTCTGTATAATAAAGTTAGATCACGTGTTGAAATGCAAGATCGGACATGGTGTTTCAAGCTTCTGCGTGGTAATATCATTTGTTTACCTTCCCGCGCATTACGTGTTTAGTAAATAGAAAGTATTACAATGCTGCAGCGGAAAGTCGGCGATTATTTATCACACAAATACGTATTCTGGGGACCTGAATAGTGAATAAATGTTCCTGCATGTAGTAAATAATATCTTTTAACACGTTGTGTAGTGAGAATCCACGCTTTGTGAGTCTTTGATACCTAAAAATTTGGTTTAGGACAATTCATCCGTGCCCCTATGATCAGCTAGCCTGTAAGCCGTTCAGGGGATTTTCACCAAAAATTGAGATTCCCTGATTGATTTGCGCGAACTCCAGAAGAACTGTAAATTTTAAACT